>BHFT01021875.1:0-69839 GCA_004320025.1 Laticauda laticaudata
TCTAAGGAATGGTAGTTGTTTATTTATATCTTGTTCCATGGTGAACTTGATTTTGGGTGTGTGCTTGTTTAGGATGTGTTTAGGAAATGTTTAGGTTTCTTTTCATGGGGCCAAATCACAAATGTGTCATCGATGTATCTTAGCCATAGTTTGGGTTTGTGGTGGCATTAGCCAGGGCTCTGGATTCGAATTCTTCCATGAACAGGTTTGCAATGATGGCGGACAGTGTGATCCCATAGGGCTCCTTCAATTTGCTTGTATCTTTGTCCTTTGTATATGAAAATATGGTTGTTTAGGCAGTGTTCTGTTAGTTCATGCATGAGTGTTTAGCCGGTTGGCCAGGATGCCAAAGGCGTTCTCCACCACCCGTCTTTGCCCTGGACAGCCTGTAGTTGAAGATCCTCTCTTCACGGGTGAGGTATTGGAGGTGTAGGGCTTCATGAGGTAGTTCTGAGGGAGAAGGCGTCATCCCCCACGATGAAGTAGGGCACATCTTGCGTGTCGTTGGGAGCAGCGGGTCTGGATCTGGAAGCCCACCATGAGGTTGCTTTCCAGCCCCTCCTTGAGGTGACTGGCGTTGTAATACCTGGGCATCTGAAGATGAGCTGTTGCCTGAAGCATCGATGTACATGAATTTGTAGTCAGCATTGACCATGGCGAAGAGGATGATGCTGAAGAAGCCCTTGTAGTTGTGATAAGTGGACCCTGACTTGGCTGGCGCTTGCAGGCCATGTGCTTGCCATCGATGGCTCCAACGGATCGAGTTGCGAAGCCATGCGATGGCTTCCACTTCTGATACCACTGCTCTGCAACTTTTCCATCCTTCTTCAGTGGAGGCACTGGAGGAGCTCTCCTCCTGTATTCTTCAATGATGGCTCTGCACCACTTTCTCTGACCACAAAGCTGATGGTGCTGGTGGCACCCTCCAGCCGTCACTGCTATGTCCTGTAGGTTGTCCCTGAGGCCAGGTGGCACAGAGTGAGTGCCACCTTGAGCCCAGGTTCCAGGCTGGGCGGGAAGTTGGTGTTTGTCTTGGTCAACCTGGGTGTCAGGCGCTGCACAACTTCGTCAAAGCATGGCTGGCGGCATCCTCATGAAGTTCTGGATCGGCCGAGTGTCTTCGCTCCTGAGCTCCACCATCAGCTTGTTGACAGTCCGTCCTCTGCTCTGTCTGGCGAACCATCTTTGGACCCAGACTTTTTTGGGTGGCTCCTTTCTTCCCGTAGTAGAGTTCCACAGAGCCTGTAGGATGGTTTCCCGCACGTTGCAGAAGGATGGTGGAATGCCGAAAGGACTTTGTCACAGATCCAGCGGTGACCATGACTGGAATGCTGTGGAAGAGGAAGAGTCAGATGAAGGCTGCGAGTCTGCACAGCTGGGCTGCTGGGCTGAAAGTGAGATGCAGACGAGTTGCTCGCCTTTTTATAGCAGTATAGGTGTCCCTTTGCATCCTCTAGGCATCCTGTAGACATCCTTAATATCCGAGATAGGTCCCCTCTGCGAACGTTTTTTCCGTTCTAAAACGCTTTGTTTCCGCTTGACATCCGTTCTGCATCCGTTCTGCAATCTGTTCTGCATCCGTTCCGCTTCCTCCCTGCGTCCAGGCGGATGCGAGTTCCGCACGGATGCGTAAGCGGATGCCCTAGATGATATATAGCGGAGATGCGTAACGGATGGCAGAACGTGAATGCGTAGTGGATGCATAGCAGATGCAGAACGGACAAACTGGATACATTTTCCGCTCAGAAGTTTTAGGCAGCCAAAGCTTTCTGAGTGGATGAAACATCAAATAGACGGATGCTGGACGGACTAGAGAGGAAGCCAAACGGAGGCAGTGAGTACATCGGCGTTTTCGAACGGGATGGCAAGGTTTTTGTCCGTTTTACCATCCTCTTTGCATCCTTTGGTTCGTGTGACATGGGCTTTACTGTGGTAATGGAGTCAGGGAGAGATGCACTTGAGCCATGTTTCAAGACAAATATATGTTGAATTTAGCCATATTTTGTAAGAGGAAAAATTCAGTATTTTTATTTGCAAGGCTTCTTGCATGGAGTAGCTTGCCATTTACGGCCAGTTTTGCTTGGAATAGAAGTAGTTAGGGCGTGCATGTCTAGTTTTGAGTGATAGTTGGATTGGATGGGGTGGGGTTCAATGCAGAGTTGTGGGTTGTGTGACGTTATTTTGCAATCAGCTCTGTAGTCAATGTTAAGTCCTTTTCTCCATTGTCTAGATGGTTTTTGAGTTCTGTACAGACTTCAGGGGAGCAGATTCTTTGCAGTATGGATAACGTTGGTGTTGAATGAAGTTTTTTGTGGTTGGATTGGTTTTTGCAATGGCATTTATTTATTATTAATATGCGTTTGCTGGATTCATTTTTGCATACAACTCTACAAAATCCTGGGGCCACAGAGCCGTCACTGTATTTGTACACATGGCCATTCTGGTTATTTCAATGAATATTTTCATGAGAGATGTTGTTGTATTTGAGTTGCTTATGATATCACGAACTTTGTGATATCATCTAATTCATTGGTGTTCTTTAAGACCAAATAAGATGGGCATTTGGACATTTCTGTTCATGTTCCATGTGTCTCTGATGAGGAAGGAGATATTATTTGTGGAATTATTTGAAGGATAGTAATTGTTTGTGGCTGTGGTTTGATGGTTATTTTGGTTGTAGTTGTGATTGTAGTTGAAGCCTCAACAGGTATTGCAAAAGGAATTGGATGTTCCCAAAGTGCTGTATCAAAGGACATTAATAGAAAGTTATGTGGAAGGGAAAAAATGTGGAGAAAAAGATGCACAAGCAGCAGGGATGACCACAGCCTGGAGAGAATTGTCAGGAAAAGGCATTTCAAAAGTGTTGGGGACTTTCACAAGGAGTGGACTGAGGCTGGAGTCAGTGCATCAAGAGCCACCACACAGAGATGAATCCGGGATATGGCTTCAAATGTCGTATTTCTCTTGTCAAGCGCTCCTGACAACAAACACGTCAGAAGCGTCTTACCTGGGCTAAAGAAAAACAGAACTAATCTGTTGCTCAGTGGTCAAAGTCCTTCTTCCCGATGAGAGCAACTTTTTGCATCTCATTTGGAAACCAGCACCCGAGTCTGAAGGACAGAATGGAGAGTCACACACTGCCAGATGCTTGAAGTCAATGTGAAGTTTCTACAGTCTGTGTTGATTTGGGGAGCCATGTCATCTGCTGGTGTTGGTCCACTGTTCTTCATTAAGTCCAAGGCCAACGCAGCCGTTCTACCAGGAGATTTTGGAGCACTTTCATGCTCCTTCCTCAGATGAACTTCATGGGGAGTGCTGACTTCATTTTCCAGCAGGACTTGACACCTGCCCACTGCCAAAATGACCATGGGATTACTGTGCTTGATTGGCCAGCAAACTCGCCTGACCTAACCCCGTAGAGAATCTATGGGGCATTGCCAAGAGACAGTTGAGAGACATGAAGACCGAACAATGCAGAAAAGCTGAAGGCCACAATTGAAACATTCTGGTCTTCCATAACACCTCAGCAGTGCCACAGGATGAATAGCTTCCATACCACGGCCACTGAGGCAGTAATTGCTGCAAAAAGGGGCCAAACCAAGTACTGAGTACATACGCATTGCTGATACTTTTCAGAGGTCGATATGTTTGATATACAATCCTTGTTTATAGATTGCATGTAATATTCTAATTTTCTGAGATTGTGGATTTGGGGTTTTCATGAGCTGTAAGCCACAATCATCTCAATTATGACAAATCACAGCTTGACCTATCTTGCTTTGCATGTAATAAGTCGATTTCACATATTAGTTTCACCTTTTAAGTTGCATTACTGAAACAAACTTTTGCACCATATTCTAATTTTTTGAGTTTCACCTATATTTAGTAGATTTATTTATAAAGTTTAAATACAACCCACCTGACTTTCAAAATGACTCTGGAGCCTTTATTCTAAAAGTATAAAAACCATATAAAAATACAATACATCAATAAAAAGATAAAGGTAAAAACAAGAGTAAGTTAAAGGAAAGGGAAGGGGCTTCAAAGCACTAATCATCACAAAGGTTGCATGCTATTATGTCAGACCCATGAGAATTGGGAGGTCTTCAAAGTCTTTCAAAAGATCAGGAGAGTGGAGTCCTGCTTCACATCTGGAAGGATATTCCAGAGGAGAGGGACAGTGGCAGAGAAAGCTCTCTTCATGGACCCCAACAGTCAAATTCACTAGCTGATGGGATCCGTAGTCAATTTTCATGGTAGTCTTCATAGTCTGTATATCTCTCACCATCACTTAGTAACCATGTCACTTACCAATTTTGCCAGAAACTGCAGATACTATGTTATTAGAACCTGTTATTTTTGATGGATATATTTAATATGTTAAAGAATAGCGTTATTCCTTTCCTTCTGATCCCAAACTAACCATTCTCAACTGCATTGATAAAGTTGTTTGTAATATTGAGAATACTGTGTATGTACTACCACAAAACTGCAACCATGGATAGACAGAATCAGTTCAAAAGAGCCAATTTTCCCTGTTCTGTACTTTGCACAAATGTCACCAGCAATTTATAGAAACTTCTAAAAGTTAATTAAGCCAACTAGATATAATATCCATTCTCTTAAAATGCCTTGGGTAAATGAGAGTTACAGATAAAAGAGAAAATTTGAGTCCTTTATGTTTACTTATTTTGTCACTCCTTTTCCATTCTGTGGTATTGGTGCTTTCACAGTGTGTGATTCTAATTAATGCGCAATAAAAGGTAAAAGTGAATAACTGATGCATTAAAACAGAAGAGTACATGCATGTCATATGAATAAGAATTCATTCAAGGTTTCCAGCTTGTTTGCACAGCCTTTTTGCATTTCCCCCTCTTTTTAACATTTTTTTCCTTCAGATGTATTTTTCCTTCCTTCCTCTCAAGAATATAAATGTGTGAGAAAGAGGGAGGGAAGGAGAAGGGAGAGGGAGAGAGATGGGGAGAGAGGGAGGGGGGGAGAGAGAGGGAGAGAGAGAGAAAGAGAGAGAGAAAGAGAGAGATTGTAAATGTTTTCTTTAATGGTAAAAGTCCATTGCATATATAAAAGAAATGAGTTTGGTGGCAAAGTTAGACACAAGTATTTTTTTTTTCTGACGATGCATGACTGGTCTACAGCGGCATTTAAGAGCCTTAAACCTTTTCAGTTCCAAGTCAGATAATTGAATTAAGGAAGATGATTTTCACTATCTAAAATTTATCAGGTAACTTTGTAGCAGGAGCAGAGAAGGATGATAGAACAGCTTTCCTGACATATTTATAGTGTTTGCTAGGAAGACTTTTCATAGGGTGCAATTTTCAGTCTTGATTTCCATGGAATAGCTATGAAATGATACTGTAGGGATACAGAAAAACACAACAGAACATCTTATCTTAGGAATAAAATTGCAGTGTTATGTTCATGCAATCATATATTGAGAGTGCTAAATAACATATAATTCTTTTTGAAATGTGGAAGTTTATTTTCCCCAGTAGGTATACAATACACACTTAACATTACGATTAACCAACTTTTTGCCTATTAAACTTTGCTTCACTAACACATGAAACACATTAAGAGGTCATCTTCTTTGTGTGTATGTGACTGAAAAAACTGTTGTAACTGAATCATTTTATATAAAAAAAAACCTAGAAAACAGTTTTAAGAGCTGCCACCACATTCCTTTTCTTTAGACACATTATGAATAAGAAATATTTTCAATTATAAAAAAGTTTCCTTCAATTATAAAAAAAGAAAAAAGGCAAATTGCACATTTTAAAAAATAGGTTCTGTGATTATTTGAAGTACACTACATAATGAGAAATAGGGAGAGATAAAAGGATAATAGATAAAATAATAGTTTCTGTTAAACATTAAATCTGTTTAAAAGCATAATGAATAATGTAAAGATAATTCTATAGTAGTGAATAATAAACTGATATAGCACTACATATTTTTAATCAATTATTTTTTACTGATACAAAATTGGAACTCAAAAAATCAAGACATTTAACTAAAGAGTGTGGGATGGCTACTTTTCTTCACATTGTATTGTGAAGAAAAATTGGCCAATAAGGTGTTCCACCAAAGCTCAACACATATTTCTAAAACCAATAAAAATACTTAGGAAGATCATACTGTATAAAACTCAAGGCATAAACAGTGAGCTATCGAACAACAATATCAAATATTGTTATATTCTTTAAATTTATGTTGCATCTTGAAAACTTGTGATATATCACATTATCTTGAATAGATTTCTGAAGACTCTATCATTTACATATTGCACTTAGGATAAGCCATTAAGACTGTTTTTTTTTTTTTACAGTACTTGGAAATGTATGGTTGAAGCCATTTTCATAGCTCATTCAATTTAGCAAGAGGAATATGTTTCAGCATATTCAGTATTGTTAGCATCCCACCTAGTAAGATTGGCATGAAAGTGCATGATAGCCATGGAATTATTAACTTCAAACAGGACAGAAAGGATAAATACTAATGTTAATACCATGGATCTAAGTATCAAAATGGCTACAATTCTATTGTAATATGTAAATGAAATTTAAATCCAATTCATAATAAAGTGTGAACGCTAGATGTTTATTTAAATCCTGGTTTATATTTTCTTTTGGAATAGGATTTTAAATATGCAGTGCCAAATCTGTCCAAAATACACACTTGTTTTGTAAACAGTTATGCACCAATATGCATTCTCAATTTCTACAAATCAGATTTTTCTGTAATCTGATACATACCTATTTTTTCCTAGATGTTAGTTGTAGTCACTCTGTGAATTAAAAAAAAGTTTTCACAAGTTTTCAATTATAAAACTGCATGTTGCAACAAGAATCAAGGTAAGTATATTCTGATTGTAACTTGAAGCATGTTTAGTTCATAGAAATCTCTCAAGTTGAGGTTAAGGGTAATAACCTTGTTGGCAATGTGACTTTCTCACAAGAAAACTCATGAGATTTGGTGCCTAAGTACTAACAAAAAGGGTTTCACAGATAATATTGGCAAAGACTGCTTGACATTTGAACACATGGGTTATGTCAAATCTTGCAAAAGACTTTTGGTAGCGACATATTTTTGTGCAATGGACTTGTGTCCCATATCCTAGCTACATCAGGACATCACAATTCCAAGTATTTCAAAGTAATGCATACAAATTAAGGTGATATATGATAGAAATTCATTATCGTTTGTTACTTTTAAACTGATTGGTGCTGTGAAATCTTTAATTGAAAAGTCCTTGCCTACAGATACATAAAAATTGCTCCAAACTAGATATTGCTGTATCATGATTTTTGGTAGGCTGTGAGTAGAATGAGTTCTTTTCTCCTTCAAAGCAGCTTTTTTTGTATCATCATCATATGAAACTTTATGAAGAATTGTTTGCATCCATTCTACTTATATTAGCAGATATATATTCATTTTTAATATACACAATTCAGGATAGAAAAATGTTTTTTTACATTTATGAATGTTCTATATTTAGATAGAATAATGGCCTTAACTATGTCCAACATTTCGATTACCGAAAATTTTACCTAAGTTCCATGCACTTTGAATCAATGCACCTTTCTTTGTTTCTCATTTGCCAATACTCTGTACTAAATTAAAATAAAAAGAAATAATTGCAATATTGATTTACAATTTATACTAAAAATATTTTAGTTTATCACATTCTTTATGTTATGAAAAAGAATGCATATTTCTTTGCTTGATCAAGAAGTGTTTTGTTTAATAGTAATATGATCATCAAGGCAAAGTATAAATAGAAACTAACTGTGCATATGAATGTTGGTAATAATGATGTGAATGAATAAGATAAGCTTTTTGATGTAAACGTCAAATAAAATATTTAATGCATTGGAATACATGTATAATATTTCTAACAAAGATGTGAAAAACTGGCAAGTAGCTGGAGAAAGTCATGAAAATTAATGATGAGACAAGATGCTTTTGTTAATGTCCACTTACAGCAAATTTGGTTTATTTAAAAAGTGTATAAACATGCATTGTTTTTGTAAGAAGAGGCTTGAAATTTAATCATCAAAAATAGGTCAAAGATGTCTTCTTTTCCTTGTTGAAACCAGTTTCCTGTAATGTAGTGAATTCATAAAAAGAAACACCTTGATTTAAAACTGAGCATGAATATGCCATCTTTCTTTTAAATTACTGTAACCCAAGATTTAAATACAAATGAATTGGGTTTCAATGTCTTACAGCTTCAGATAATAATACAGCAAAACTATGTGTTAGTTGCATAAGAAAAATTAGATCATGGATTTCAAGTGACATAGCTCTACATCTTCATCTTTACTGCATGTATTGAAAAGATGAATACTGTAGATTTTTGGAAGCAGCTTGGATATCTCAATGATAATTGCATCTTTATGTCTTGCTAAGTATTTCTCTACCTTCATATGGTTCATAACCTTCAGATGGAAGAGCAAATTAGTTATAATACTCTTTTCTAAAATTAAAAGTAGCATAAAAACAGCTTTAGTGAAACATCTTAACTTCCTTCCTTTGTAGTGAGTGCAACTGTACTGAATAAATGAAAAAGTGATACTAAGAAGATAGGAGGCTTTCATGTTCTAATCTGATCTTGAAACTGATACTTCCATCATTTGACCTTTTTCTTTAAACGATAAAAGCAACATTGTTTACTATTTCAGATGGTATTCCATTCCTGATGTCCCAATCAACTCTTGCTAACATCAGTTTTGCCAGTCATCTTCCTAATTCTACACCCAAATGGAAAACCACCTAACATAATTCATGACATCCAGCATTATCCAACATAGCTTACAGTACATAGACTCCTTTCACATTCAATCTTCTTCTTCTTCATGACACGAGGCATAAAAGTTTTGTGCTTATCACCAACAAAAAATTGCAGTGCAAACTTCAAACATAAAATGTTACACAATTAAAAGTTATTATATGGCACCACAGCCTATTAATTCACATATAGTACAACAGACCAAGAAGGACAGACAATAATATGAACATAGCTAAATGAAGGTGAGTTTGCATAGCAATGCAATAAAAAGAAATTATGTACAAAGGAAATTTATTTCATCCTGCAGGGTGATTTCCTCCCCAATATATATGCTTAATAAGAAAGAGTTTAAAGCGAAAGGTGTAAAAGAAGAACATGAGTAGAATATCTGCGGGATATGTGTGGCTGTGTTTCTTTACATTGCATTTACAGTTCCTTTAATAGTAAGTACATAAATAAAGAAAATGTTCATTGCACTGTTTAGTGTCATCACTTCCATGAGTTGAGACTTGATGGCCTTGAAAGCAGCTGAAGATGTTTCTTTTCAACTACTCTGTTAAACAAAAAAACAAGAAAAAGATAATGTTTTAAAACACTTTAATTTAAAGATTTATGCATTTGTTTTGTGATTTAAGCATATATTGATAAAAAATATAGGTTAAAATAACATTTTAAACTCAGTGCATTTGACTTAAAAATATTACAATATTTTGATACTTGAAATTAATATTGGAAGCAGTATTTGTAATTTAATAAGAGTAAAAACTTTGGACAGTCTAACACCTTTGCATATTTCTTAACATTTCAAATTTCTGGAAAAAAGTGGAATAAAAGTAGAGCAAAACTATTATTAAAATAGAATTTAATCTGAGGAAAATAAATTGATCTAATTTCTTCTATAATGAAATAATCATGAGCCAATTGTAAATATAATTTACATGTACTAAATATCCAAGCTACATTACTTCTGATTTCAAGTGTTATTTTATAAAGTTCAAAGTTTTATAATGTGACAGAAAATATCCTATAAGAGAGCAACTGGAATTTCATCTCCAAAATATTAAGGTTCTTATATGTAGGGCCGAAATAGAAATTTTTTACATTGTCACTCTAATTTTCAAAAAGGGTCATGCTCACTCTATTGAATCATTTACAGACAAAACAAAGAAGTACCCCTTATTATTATGCGCATTTTATGTTATTCTTTCAGGCTGTATACATTTTCTCTATACAATAAATTAGGAAAATGCAATTTTGTCTAGACTGTTCTTTATTGCACAGAACTATAAGTGCATCCCCCATTTGCATATTTTAAAGCTTTTCTTCATTGTTATTAAGTATATTGTAATACTATCAAAAGTTCACATTTTGGTAGATATCCATAGTTTTTAAGTTTATTCATTTATATAGCCTATATAACTATTCTATTTTTATAAAAATAAGGGAGAGCGCAAACACAGGGAGCAGATTACTCCCATATCTTTATATTGTTTTGTCTGTCTGTAACCCTTTCCCATGAAATATAAATTATATGCTGTAAACACTAGTCTTCTACTGCAGTTAAAAGTTTACTGTTCAGAAATGTTAAATACTTAAATAAAATGATTAAATAAAATAAAATTGAGAACTTCTAAATGGATAGTTAAAAAGTGCTTTGTTCTTCCTTTCTAGATGACCACCTTCTCTGTCATGCATATTATGTGTTTATAATGTAGATATGTAATAATACTAGGAAATAAATAATTGCTTTTTATATTAATATTAAATTATGCTAAATTTATATTAAACATAGCAAAACTATATGGAATAAAAAGAGATTTAGATGTAAGAAACTAAGTGTATCAATTAAGCTATCACTTTATTTTCAATAATTTTTACTAATAAAAAAGATCTATAAGTTTAAATCTAAGAATCTAAGCAATTACGTTATATAGCTTCCACATTAGTGGAAGCTGTTATTGTCCTTGGTTATCTGTTATAAAGTGATAGAAAGTTAACTTGTCTTGACTGTTTTCATTTTTCCTATATACTGGTTTGTTTCTTGCTTATTTAACAACCAGGCTATAATATAGTATTATGAAACATTGTCTTTGTGCCCTACAAACCCAAGAAAACTAATGAAGAACACTCACATATGAGAAATATGGCACATTACTATTTATACTAATATTCAGATAGAAAATACTGTGTATACATTTAAATTCATAATATTGTGATTTAATTACAGAATATTATAGATTATATAGTTTATATAATTTATATAGATTATATAGATTATATAGTTTATATAATACTATAGATATTAACTATAGTTTTCCCATGACTATCCACTAACACAGAAAAGTAAACATTTTCCTTCTGTTCTAATTTTAAACAGTTTTTATTTGCTTGATTGCAAAATAATCTTACATAATTCATCAGGAAACTGTCCTTGACTGTTTAATCCAATATATCCTACATCAATGAGGTCGCTCATGTTGCGCTGATGACCTCCTTTCATGACATCTGTTTTTTTGGGTCCAGTTGATCCTTTAGAAGATGCTGTACCTGAAGAGCTGTGACCACCTGGGGATGGGAAGGTAGGCTTGCTATATGGCACCAATGTCTCTTCTGAAACATAATGAAAATAATTTGGATATAGTGTGATTCACACGTATAAATTTTGAAATTGGCTTGTGCATTAGGAATCAATAGACTTACCTATGTATATAAAATCTTACATTCAATTTCAAAAATTTGAGTAACTACTAAGTTTGGGGAATTGGAAATGTTTATATATATTTCATTCAAAATAGCTAAATGTACAGATGAATTTAACATACTTGCCTGATATTTTAATAAATGTGTGAAAAGAGAAATATATGCATCCCTTTTGCTCCCTTTTGCTCAAAATAAGCCTGTTTATATATATTTATATATTATAAGTACTAAGTATATAAGTACTAAATATATATATTTAGTATTTGGGAAATTATTTGATTGACTTATATTAGTTAAGGCACCAGCCTAGAAATATGGAGACCGAGACCATGAGTTCTAGATCTGTTAGGTTCAAAGCCAGCTTGGTGACCTTGGACTATTTGCCTCCAGAAGATTGCAACTCATCTTCTGAAAAAAATCTTGCCAAGAAAATTGGAAAGATTAGTTCAGGCAGTAATCAGGTGTTACATTTTGCTCAAAAGAAACAGTCATATATTCATTCTAAACTTAAACTGCTCATAATGAAAACAAAACATGGTGCCTTAGGCTTAAATAAATATAAAAAATACACAATTTGTAAACTGAGATAATAGTTGATTACCGCATAACTATTGTTGCTCAGTGTACAAAAAATGCTTTTCTTCATCACTATAATTATGATAAATTTTAAATTAAGATAAAGAACTGTACAATCAGCATATTTAATTACTGACTTGGAATTATTTCCAAATATATTTAGTACTTGGGAAATTATTTGATGGACTTATATACAAAACCTAAAATGTTACCAATAAACTCCCTATGCTTTAATATTGAACTCTGTTATAAGATCACATTCAATGTTTCTTAGTATAGGTCTATAAAATATGTTACAATGTACGAATAAAATTCCAGGCTTCTGGTGAGGAACAGTTAACCAATGCCCAACATTTTTCTCTGATCTGCAGAGTGCAAGAGACATTATAGCCTAAAATACTGCTGGATATTAGATCTAGATTCCTGAAAAAAAATTTGGAACATGTTGTGATTAACCATTGTTAATAAGTGTCAGGAACTGATGTTTTTGCAGCTGATTGCAATCAGCTGGGACTCATGGATTCCATTGTGCTCTGAGCTGTAAATGCAGCCTTTCCTGGACTTAAGCTTTGACCAAACACCATATTTCTAATCACTTCAGACTTTATTTTATTGTTCCTTTAAGATATAAAAATCTTTGGAACAGCATATTTATCAGTCACTTTGTGAATCTTCAATTTGTTTAAAAAGAAAGAAAACCATGTGTTTCCAGCTTTTTAAGATCTATAAGATCTCTCTTTCTCTCTCTCTCTCTCTCTCTCCCTCCCTCCCTCTCCCCCTCTCTCTCAGGTGTTTGTGCGTGTATGTTATAATGTTTAAAACAAATATTTGATTCGTGGATTCAAGAAATGCATGACTTTTTGATTCTATATTGAAACAGAAAGCAGATATTAAATAGAAACCCTTAAAGGTAACAAAAATGGAATTTAAGGTGTACTTAAACATTATAAGAAATAGATGGATACACTTGATTCATCAATAGAACTGAATGATCATTTAAAAATTAAGGACACATAAAAATGTATCAAAAAAGGGGCTCAAATTATTTTATAAAGCATCAGAGGGCAAGAAACAATGGTTGGAAACTAATCAAAGAGAGAAGTAATTTGGAATTAAAGAGAAACTTCTTAACAGTGAGGACAATTACTGTTCCACTGAACACCTTGCCTTCAGAAATTGTGGATATTCCATCACTGGATATATTTAAGAAGAGAGTAGACAGTCACTTGTCTGAAATGGTATAGGTTTTCCTGCTTGAGCAGATAGCTGGACAAGAAGATCTCAAAGCTTCTATTCTATTCTATTCTATTCTATTCTATTCTATTCTATTCTATTCTATTCTANTTCCATTCCATTCCATTCCTTGGATTATTTTTTAAAATTGGAATATAACAGATGTAGTGGAATTAGTATAAGGAAATTAGATGGACTTGGATAAAGATGACAAGATTTCCAAGAGAAGAAATAAAAACTGCTAGGGAGAAGTTCCCAGAGGATGGGCTCCAGCAGTGGTCCAAAAGCTCAGAAGACAAAACCTCTGGTCCTGGTGACCAACCAAAATTGGATCCTGCAACATTATTCTAGGACATGCATATTTCGCTTCATTTATGAGAAATAAAAATAGCTGAAAAAATAGGAGCTAGAACTTCACCAAGATTTGAGGATGGCTGGAGCAAGGAAACCTCTGATGATGCTTAACAGTTATCTTGAATGAATGTTATTATTTGGATTATAATTTGATGAGTAAAGAGGAAGATAAAGGATACTTTGATTAAATGGAAAGGAGTACCATATAATTATGTTCCTAGGTTTTCTTTCAATTTTTTTCTGGATGCTTGCTGATTAGTAGAGAATGGTGAAGATTTAGAGATGAATTTATAGAAAATAGGATGAGTTGTAGGATGAGGATGCATTTGGTTGTATTTTAAAAAACAATTATAAGGTGTTAATGATGAATATACTTGCTAGGGATGAAAGTGGAAATTACTTTTTATTACTACTTCTTTCTTGGTAGTTGATTCTTTTTGTAAACTTAAATATTTCTGTTTCTTTTGTAATCTATTTTTGTGTTAGGTTCTTATATTAGATTTATAAATTTAATATAATCCTTAATAAAATTATTTGGGAAAATATATCACCTAGAAGTAAAATTCCATCAAGATTAATACATTTAATTTTTATTAATTCCAGAAGAAAACAAACAACATGCTGGTAAAGCAATATTTAAATATTTAGTTCATAGTTCGTAACTGAAATCTGTTCTGAATTACATGAATTACATATGAATCAGTGTTTGCTGATAAACATAAGAATATTTAGTGCACTAAGCATGCAAAAAATCTACATCAGTGGCTTAAAAGACATAACAAATATATGCTTCAAAGATAAATGCTTCATGTGTATAGAATAATAGCATTAATTCCGAAAAGAAAGCATACAATCAGAATGTTAGCAGTTAGCATTCAATGTTTCACAATTGCAAGAATAAATAACAATGGATGTTAAATCTAATTGACCTCCTTTGTTGCTATGTAAGCCTTGACCTTCACCATTTGTAAGCAAATTAATAGTACATTATAACAGGTTTAGGGAATTGCCTAAGCTACTCTGAGATGTACAATTACACACCTGATCCAAAGGCTTGCTTTTGCTGGCCTTGAAGTTCTGTGGAGGTTAGCCAATCCTGGGTTTGCCGTTGCCACTCTAGTGATGTTCTAGCTTGACGATCCAAAGAACTCTTTGTTTCATCTATGTTGGTTGGATGCTGTCGCTCTAAAGAGTTTCCTTTTCTTTCTTTTGAACCCCCACGTTGGCCTGTACCTATCTGTTGCCTTATTCCCTGACCAGGAGGTGGGTCGGGTGGTGGTGGAAGATCTAAAAAATGTAAATAGTTTTATAGAATTCAGAGAAACATTTTAAGCTATATAACAAAAAATGAAGGGCTTTATTAATATTGTCTATTAAAATGATTAAACTTTATATATTTTAGTCAGGTGATTTTTTCATCAGAAAAACAATTTTAGTTGGCTTAGTTAATCTATGTTTCTTATTGCACATTGCTAAAACGAAGCAAAGTCATATTTGGACATTTGCTTCTGACCTCCAAGAAATCTCAGGACTGCAGGCTAGAGGGACAATTCCTCTCCCCCCTCCCAAAAAGAAATCCCAGAAGAAACTAGTGGAGGACCATCTCTGTGAATAGTGGAGCTATCCACACACTCAAGAGGATCCAATATGCCAAAGAAGTCTTTTACTTTTTAAAAACAAAAACAAATAAACCTGTAAGATGGAAATTTTATAGTAATGTTCTCAGATGTAATGTTGGGCAAAGCCAGAATTATATCTATTTGCTCTAAGATAAGCCTTTACCATTACATATGTCAAGACAAATAAAAAATATTGAAACTTTTTTCCACATATATCTATGATAGGATTATGAAAAATGGATATAAAAGCAATCATATTAAGTTTAATCAATAATTTAATATTAAAAGGATTAGGATAACTTGCTGAAATGCAGAAAAGTGTGTCTGTGAGGCTTTGCAAGTTTTAGCTGCACCCAAGGAAAGAATATGTTGTAAAATACTGGTAATTATGCAGCAAAACTTTGAACTATGGTGCTGGAGAAGACTTATGCAAGTCCCTTGGACTGGCTAGGTGATCAAACTGGCCAGTCCTAGAGAAGATCAACCTTGACTGCTCTTTAGAAGGCCAGATGCTGAAGATGAAACTCAAATACTTTGGCCACCTAATGAGAAGGAAGGATTCACTGGAGAAGAGCCCAATCAGGGATTGGATCTGACTGGTATAACTACCGGTTCTATTAGCGTAATGCGCGCATGTGTGAGTCACGTGAGTGCAATTTACAACCTGCTAAGCTGCCCAGACAGCTTAGTGAGCAGTGGTTGGAAAAGCCCTTTTTTCATGCTTCTTCAACTGCAGCTGTGTCACATAATCCACCTGCAGTTGAAAAAGCAGGAAATAAAGGTCAGAGAATTTCTATGACAGAGAATGAGATGGCTGGATGGAGTCACTGAAACAGTAGGAATGAACTTAAATGAACTCCAGAAGATGGCAGAGGAGAGGAAAGCCTGGAGGAATGTTGTCCATGGGGTTGCGATGGATTGAATAAGACTTTGCAACTAACAACAAATGCACCAAATGCCTCTTAAATTTCTGAAAAATGCATGCAAGCCTTAATGTAAAAGACCATATGATAAGCGGCCAAAGTTTCTTTCATATACATACACAATTATAGTACATGGTTTTTAAAAAGGCAAACATCTTGCAAAAACTGGAGAATATTATATCATCTGTAAATGTATAGAATTAAAGAGAATATTGAGCTTTCATTGACCAAGTAAGCTTTATATGGGCAGATCTAAAACACAGAGAATATATTTACTGTATTTGTGTGATAGAAAAAAACACAATATAAAACAAACAATTGACTTAAAACTTAGTTGTGCAATGTCCTTAAGTTTTAAATGTATGCATGAATAAATAACAGTTCTACCTAAAGCGTAAATATTGTTCTTAAATTTGCAGTAGAACAATTTTTATATACCAAGCCCAGTCATAATTCCACTGAAGTAGTTTTAAACCAGGGAACTTACCATCTGCCATGCCTTCTCTACGATAAGGCAAGGATGGCTGTTTTTTGGTAGGGTTAGGCCTAGGCCTTTGACTCTGATTCTGGATTATGCTAGTATTGCTGTCAGTAGAAAATGGGCTGGTTGGGCGAAGTTTCTGAGAAGTGGAATGTGGTTTCCCTAAAATAAAAAAATAAAAACATTCTTAAAATATTTTCATATGTTGTTTTATAGGAGGAACTACCAGAAAGATAACAAGGGAGCATTTTATTTTCTGAGAAAGTTTCAAACTTTTGTGCTGCATCCAGCTTACTGGGTGATGAACCATACATATTAATAATGCCAATAGAATGCTTGCCTACAATGCTCAAATTACTCAAAGATATTTGGAAGTAAACAACATCAATCTAGTAGAACAGAAAGGAAATAAAAGAAAAAGCGGAAGTACAAAAGGTCAACTTCTGATTTACAAAATGGTATGGAAAATCCAGTTGACATCTGGATTGATTATAAAAAGCTATTTGATTCATTACCACAAAGTTGGATCATCAAAAGTTTGGAAAAAATTGGTATCAGTAAAAACTTTAGAATGTTTATTGAAAAAATAATGAAACCGTCAAAGATAGAATTTATTATTGGAAATGAAAAATATGGAGTTGTAAACATTAGGAGAGGCATTTTCCAGGCTGACTCATTATCACTTCTTATTTATCATTGCAATGATCCCATTTTCAGTGATTTTGAAGAATTTTTTTTTTTGCCTATCAAAGAACAAATGCTAATAAAAATTCACATTTCCTTTATATGGATGATCTGAAGCTTTATGGGAAATCAGAAATCGACATCCAGTCATTGACAAATATATTAATTTTATTCACAGATACAGCAATGGAAAATAGAAAATGTGCTATAGTAGCAATTAATTGGGATAAAAGCAAGAACAATAATGGAATTGAAATGCTGAACTGTCCTTATGGGAGTACATAAGGGAGTCATCAGGACAAAGCCTACAAGCTTCTGGTCATTTTACAGTTGGATTTCAAACAGGGACAATTTAAAAATGTGATTAATAAAGAATAAAGAAAGTGTCAGAAAACTTCTAAAGATAAAAGTGTATGGTGGAAATACCATCAAAGCCATGGATCATACCTGTGATATGATATATTGCTGGAATTATTAACTGAACATAAGCTGATCTGGACAGTTTGGACCTCCAAAATAGGAAAAACAATTATTATTCATGATGCATTATATCTCTGTAATAATATTGATACTTTATAGGTAGGCACACAATGAGGAATAAACACTAAAAGCAATGCATTTTGCCAGCAGCCATGAACATGCCATGCAAGCAGCCTGGTATATTCCTCATTATGTTCCTGCTTTCTCCTGTATAATACCTTCCTTTCCAATCACTCTGCACTGCAAGGCTGTTGGGCAAAACAACAGATCATGCACAGGACAAAGCATCCCAACTATAATGATTATCAGTCATTGGTCAATAATTTTTTTAGCATCCTCATAACTTCAAATGGTTGCTGAACAGTAAGTCAGTAAATGAGAACTTGCTATATTAAATATGGTCCCCATTCCCCTTTTAAAATTTGAATCTCATGGGACTCAGGAATCATATATTTAGTGCCTGTTCTTGTGATCTGAAATATTCACTCCTGATATATGATAGAGACCAACTTGGTTTCTCTTTACAAAAACTGTTAACATCTCTTCCATCCTCCTCAGCTCTCCATACAAGTCCAATTGAATGGGATCCCTTTTTGGTTCTTTAAATTTTAAGTTTGGGGTGGCAGGCAAGGATGAGGAGAGAGGCTGAGATCCGCTCCTGATTTCAGTCAATCTTTTTCTATGTTTGGTGTGACCCTTTGAGGTGCTTGAACCCCGGAATGAGGTTTCTGTGATTCGGGTGGGAGTATTTAGCTGCCTGCTGTGGGGCAAGGAACCCCTCCATGCAGCAAAAGAGAGAAGCCCCTCCAAGACCCTCAACGATCAAGAGATAGCCTCCTGTTTATCGGAGCGCCACGAACGTCCGGACTGTCACCATACTAAAAGGCGAGAGTAAACTCAGTGAAACTTCTGTGGAGATCGTTTATGAAAGACGTATGGCTGAGGGAGCTAGAACGGTGGAGAGATGAAGGAAGATAAGAATTCACCAACTCGGGACAATTGATTAAAATAAGGTGACTTTTTGAAAGCCTGAAAGAAAGTGGCTGGCAAGCGGTGAAGAGGACGCGTGGGCCAAATGATTGTTGAACTAAAAGTAAAAGTGTGTGGCATTGCAAATGAAAGAAGCTGTGTTACTGCATGGAGGAAACGTTTTAAGATTGAAGTTGATATGTGAACTTTTCATTGGACTACTAAGTTGATATTTTCTTTTGAAAAAATTGTATTGAATCATGAAGAGATCTGGAGCGAGACTGAAGGGGACAGATTGTGTGCCGGATGAAATGAGATGCCTGAAGCCTCGGTGAACTCAGTAACATTATATTTACACTTAATTAATAAGACTTTATATAGATTCTGGGACATTTTGCCTTAATTGAAAGAATGGATTCAAGAGAGCACAGAAAATATTAAAATTTATCCTAAAATGCTTTAAAAAAAGGCGGAGATAGGTGACTGGCAAGTTTAGAAGACGTGACTGATTTAACTGTAGTCATTGTTCAGCATTTTCTTCTCCCCACTTCTGAGTACATTTGAAGGAGAAAATCAATACAAGTAATATTTTTTTTTTTCCAGATATAAAGAATAAAGACAAGACTTCTGGGATTTTTTTCCCCTTTTCCTGCCCCCTTTTCTTATTGTCTATTCTTCTTTGATAAATTTTGCTATTCTTTTTTTTTTCCCTCTGCGCGTCTCTCATTAATTTATATTTGGGTGTTATAATTTCCTGCTCCTATTACTTCTTCTATATAATGATGTAAATTTATTTATTGAGATAAGAAAAAAATTATAGAATAATAGTCTAGATTTGATTTAAAAATGACTTGATTAATTTTTGAGAATTGGATAATCATATTTGACTGATATACCAATTATTAATAATAATAAAAGAAGAATAATATAGTAAGAACATAAGGAATACTGTACACAGTAACTATCAATAATTATAGGATTTAATATTCAATATTGAGTATACTAAAAGTTATTATGGTATGTTGTATTATAGGTATTATATAGATTGTAAAATAACCGTGGCATAGTGATGATATATGAAATTGAATTCAAAACTCATAAAATTTTACTCTACTTATTTAATTTAAGATTGGAAAAAATATGTTAATAGATAAATTAAATTTCTGCATAGATAACTGTACATATGAGGCCTATAATATTGAATGTAATTTCGGGATTAATATCAATGTCAATATAAATTCAAACCAACATACAACAAATATTTAAAAGAAATGGACTTCGACAAACTACACAGCCCTAAAAGAAAACAAAATGCAGGAAAAAAACTACTCCAACTTTAACAACAACTACATTGGTAACAGCTTCGCCTATGGCCAAAAAACTATAAAGAAACATACAGTAGAAAAACAACCCAATATTACAAATGTTAAACTATTCAATCCAATTTTACTAACACTCCAAGAATTCGATGGGAGAAATCACAAGAAAACAATGATAAAAACCACAATGAAACAAGAAGCCACACATAACAAATTAAAGGAGGGAGATGGGAAAAATGAAATTAAATAGAAATTTGAAACGTGGATATTTCTAAACTAAGAAATATAAATGGAATACTCCAACAAAGCTTGGAGAAAAATCGAAAGCAACAAGAAAAGAAGTAGAGAAAAGGACTGAACAACTGAAAGGAAATGGAAAAGGGTAGATGAGGGAAATTAAAAAAAGTTAACCAAAGAAATGGAAGACTCAATTGTTATATTTAGATATAGACAAGGCAGCTACATTACCTAAGATCCAGAATGTAGAAGGAGTTTCCAGATGAAGAATCTAGAATAATTGGATGGCGAAAAATACTGGCTGGACTACTAATAGATAAAGGAACAAGGTGACGACATTTTTAAAAGAGTTTGCATTGAAGTCTATAGCAGTCATGGTACTAGCTATGCAGGTGCCACCATAATGCCCAAGAGAAGCTTCAAATACGCATTTATGAAGAAGGAGTATCCGCAATCATTATTTTTAGAGATTATCTCTTGAGATGGAAACAATTATCACACTAAGGGCAAAGAAAATATTTGATCCTTAAACAAGTCCGAGAAGATAAGAGAAATAAGATGAGATCACAAATTTTTGGCTGGCTTAATATTAAACAAAAAAAAAATATAGTATTCAAAATGGGTTTAATCCCAGAAAGGGATGCTTGTACATGGATAGAAAGGAAAATTAAAAACTTTGATACATAAAGTGAAAGAGCCCAAGAATACTATGATCAATTAGTAGTTCAGAAGATTCGAGGAGTAGGGAGAATTGGAAATAAACCCCACAACGAAGATCACAACTATCACAGAAATAAAAAAGAAAGAGGACTTTAAGTCAGCAAACATTAGGAGAGACCGGATGTTATTACAAAAGACAAGAGCGAAAACAGAATTAAGTAAATGGTAGAAGAGAAGTAAACTTCTCTTCACATTAACATTAAATGGTTCCTAAATTTGACCTTAAAAAGAAAAAGGAATTTTATGAAAACTAATTAAACCATATGTACTGATACTAATATGTCTTAGCAAAGGAAATACCCACACATAAGAAAAGAAGATAAAGATTTTTTAAATTGGCCCAAAACTAGGCAAGCTATTTAGTCGCCAGCAAGAATAGAGAAAAAAGAAAGGAATTGCAGTAATAAAAAAAAGGATTTGAAAGCAGAAGTAGTTTGTGTGCAGACCGGAAGGAAGAACTTTGGTTTTGCTATCGGATGGATTAGGATATTCCAATTTATAGTGGTACATCTATGCCCCAAAATTGAAAACCAGAAAGAAGTCTTTTTAAATAATTTATTAACTACAACGGAAAAAAAAATTAAATAGGATTTGAACAAAGGAATATTTGACTTATTATAGGAGATTTTAACGCTATTGTGATTCATTCAGACAAAACGTTCATCAATAGGCAGAGAGTGGGGAAGCAATAAAAAAAGGAAAAGAGAGTTCCCTAAGGATATGATAAGGAAATGAATGAGGGAATTAAATTTGCTTGATTTGATGGAGGAAACTACCCCCAGAAAAAAATAGAATTTACATTTTATATCACAATCCACATAAACATGGACACTAATTTAATGCATGCATGCATGAATTTGGGAATAGCAAATGAAATTAAAAGAAATTGAAATGCTACCAAACCTGAAATGGGCAGATCACAATCCAATTTCACGATAATCACCTTGGAAAGTAGGAACGAAACCAAGAAAAGATGGACTTTAAAATACCCATTATTAAGAGAAAAGATCTTACTACTGACAAACTATAATGGGAATTCAAATTATCTTTTTAAAAAGAATAATAATGGTGTAAACTACGAAACAAAACAACATCTGGATACAATGAAGGGCAGTAATAAAGAGGCATAACAATTACTTATTAAATTCTAAACAGGAATTAAAGAAAAATATGCCCAAAAAATAAACTACAACAACAAATTAAGAATTAGAAATCCTACTACAGAAGACTCAAAAAAACCCAACATTACAAAAACCAATAATAATACCAAACAACAATTGAACTTAACTGAACCAAGCAGAAACTGATTATTTAAATTACAGATTGACAAAACAAATCTTTATCATTTGAGGAATGCCAATAAGCCAGGAAGAGGATGGTTAGCTTACAAAATTAAAAAAAGACAAGAAGAAAAGAGACTTCGACTATCCTCAATCTAATACGATGGTTATCACGAGATACTACAACACACAAGGACAGCGGAAAAAAAATAAATTGTACATAAATACTACGAAGAGTTATATAAAAAGGAAAAATAAATGAGGATAGAATAAAGAAATTATATTAATGAAATTAAGATAAGACGAAATTGAAGAAGAATGATTAGAAACACTTGAAATAAAGATATAGTCATGGTCTGAACTGAAAATCGGCAATAAGAAACCAAACAAACATACCAAACAGCCCCGGGTCCTACGGCAATCCCAGGGAGAGTATATAAAATAAATTGCAGAAACAATTGGAACCATTTATGTTTGAAAATTTTAATCGAAGTATTATTGGCAGCTAAGATGCCGGATTCAATGAGGGCCAGCACCTGATTTCGTTATCCCGAAGGAGGATTCTGAACCAGATATATTAACAATTATAGACCGATTTCACTATTAAATACCGATTACAAATATATTTGCCTCCATTATAGCTAATAGATTAAAAGAATCATTAAGCGGCTTATATATACATGAAGATCCAAAATGGATTTTCTTCCAAACTAGAAGATTAGCAATAACTCAAGAACAGTATCAGATATTTTCGAATTTTATTGAAGCCACCCACGAGAAAACAGATTGCACTTTTTTAGACGCTGAAAAAAGGGGGCCTTTGATAATTTTAAATTGGCAATTCTTAACTACAAAAATATTATATGAATTAGGCACAAATTTGGAAAAGATTATAAACACTATTTATAACACACAACAGGCCAATATTATAGTAAATGGGGAATATACTTGTCCAATAAAAATAGAAAAAAGGAGTTAGTCAGAGCTGCCCGCTCTCGCCCCTTGCTCTTTCATATTCGCATTAGAAACATTACTAATTAAGATTAGACAAAAATTCAGAGAAAAAGACTAAGATTAAATCAGTAAGAAGTACAAATTACAAGATTTCTTGAATTTGGTTTTTTCAATTGAAGATCGCAAATTGAAAGGAAGCAAAAATCTGATCTTAAAGAATAGAACAATTTGGAGCGATTTTTGACAAACAAATATCAAAAAAAGACAAAATAGATTACAATACATTAATTAACAGGAGCTAGGTTGCGCTTTTGCCTCAATGTTGGAAGCATCCACAGATACTACAAAGGAGATGATTATCCAAAAAATTTCAAACCTGCGCAGAAAGACAGATTAACAATTGTTCTAAAAAAAACAAAGAAACTTCAAAATATTATAATAGCTGGAATTATTGGTCATAATGGTTAGACACAAAGATGAATTTTATAATATCGGATAGAAATAAGATTAAATTTATATTGAGGATGTATAAATTCTTTTGTAAAAGATAAAGTGTTTAAAGATAGTTAAAACCAAAGGAAGAAAAAGATCTCACAAATGTTGAAAGTAAGAATATTTTTTAACAAATCTCTTTTTTCTGTGTTTTTCTTTTTGTTTTGTTTTTGTTTTTTGTTGTTTATTGTTTTGTTTTTCCAGTCCTCTTTTCCCATCCCTTCCCCCCCCCCCTTCAGTTATGTACATGTTATTATGTTGTTGTGGTTTTTTTTAATTATAAAATCAATAAAATTTGTTTTAAATTTTAAGTTTGGTTGATATGTTATGTTTTTTTAATGTGTGATTTCTTTTTGCTTTTTTATGTTCATTGTTTGACTTGGTTGTACTCTGCCCATTGTTTGAATTGAGCAGCCATATAAAACCAACCAACCAACCAATCAATCAATCAATAAGCAGATTTATCACTTTCTGCCATCAATCACAAAATTTTTCTTTGTTGCAGTTCTTACCATAGACAAAATCTGACTTGATGGTACACACTGGGAAATCAGTTCCACAAGGAGGCTAATACTACTTTCATTGAAATTTCATATAGCATAATAATATGTATATGCCATACCTCCTTCCTCCTTATAATTCACTGCATCTCCCTGAGCCACTTCTGAATGTTATTTTGTTGTTATGGATTAACTTTAAAATACTTTCATCTTCTTTTGCCTTGGTAGTGTTTCTTGAATATATGTGTCAAAATCATCTTCCCAGTTCTGTATACTATTGTTTAGAACAGCTTATATTCCAAGGTATGGATGACTCTGATCTTGTTTCACTTTTTATAAGGCTTTGAAAACCCGTTTGTTTGTTTAATGGCCATCATGACTTGACCTGAGCTATGTGGTACTTTCCTGTTTTTCTCTTTGTTGAATTCTTCTATATTTTTAATCCTAGGTTAGCTACCCAAAGTTGTCATTTGTAACCATATAAATCATTTAAATAAATAAACAATTATCCAGTGAACTCAGTAATGCAATATTTGTGTTACTGATAGCTCTATCATTTTTGAGTCCCTGCCAAGTAACCATGTTATCATAATTACTTCCATTAAATTATTAGAATCATAATATGGAAATGTTTAGATAAATAAATATTTTAATTGTTATTTTTTTACATTTATTTTCTATAAAGTTTGATGAAATAAGAAATAAGATGCTCGTTGCTCCTGAGTGTGCTCCAAAACAAAGAACCTAAATGATAATTTTTTTAATCTCATTAAAGTAGTAATTAAGAGATCATATTATAAAACTGAATTATACTCAAGCTAATGGATATAAGAATACAGATTCATCTACAAGGGTGGATTTAGCATTAAATAGCATGTAAATGAATTGATGACTGATCATAAATTAATTTTAGTACTTAAAACTATAATGGAAACATAGGAAGATGCCATTTTATACTAATATTTTATTGCTCTGCAAATTTGAACAACTACTTAATTTTCTAAATGCATGCTAACAGCTTAAATAAATCTGAGAACGTTTTGTGATTTTCAGCAACAAAAAAAAATAAAGGATGATACAGATGGAGAAAACTAAAATTCCAAAAAAAAGGGGTTAAATGGTTTCAATTTATTTTTCATTACAAATAAAAAATCTCATATTTATAAATTTATGTTTTCATCTATAATAACTGACAGACCCATGCATATTTGATTCACTTGGTTTCATAAAAATAATTCTGGAAATAAGTACTTTAATATGCATTTACCATTCATATGGCTATTTTAATTTAGAAATTTTGTTCCACAGGTCGGGCTAAGTGGGCACCAACAATATTGTTGCCCTACGATTTAGGGTTAGGGTTAGCAGCAGTGGTGGGCTTCAATTTTTTTTTACTATTGGTTCTGTGGGTGTGGCAGGGGAAGGATATTGTAAAAAAGTTTTAGAGTATCTCTCCAGTCAGAGGTAGTATTTGCCGGTTCTCCGAACTATTTAAAATTTCTGCTACTGGTTCTCCAGAACTGGTCAAAGCCTGCTGAACACCATCTCTGGTTAACACATATTAATGTTCTTTGTTCTAAAACCTAAAAATTACAGCATTATAAATATGAAGATAAATTACATACACTAGATAATGATAGAGTTAGCAAGCAGTCATTAAAAAAGATGATGTTTTAGTATATGATCTATTGCTAACTTGGGGTGCATGGAGAAACAGGGATAATTTTTGTTTGAAAATTATGCCAGAAGTTCTAAGAAAATTGAGGCAAAACACTTAGCATATAGGTACACCAAGAAATCACTCTTTCAGATAAAGGCTTTGGATTTGATTTAAAGTGGATTTAGTTTTTAAATCTTTGTATTTAAATAGTTTGGATAGCAGAATGGTTGCAAACATTAAATAACTAAACACATCAAAAGTAACTTTAATCATATATGTGAATTATGCATGCTTGGGCTTCCAAAGGCAAAATTGCTACTCTAGGTCTGAACCCTTCTAAGGTTATGAAATTCATATATAAATTGAATGTTGTCCATTTCCACCATAGTAATTTTATTATCAATTCAGATTGAGTTTCCTTGGTTTATTTTTTTGCTTGTTTTTGATTTTGTAACTCACAATTTGTTATTTATAACATTTTTTCTGCATTCACAAATCTTTTCCTACCTGTCACAGAGCTGTCAAGATTGTCCATGCTGCAGCCTAAAGTATGCTCTAGATCTCGTAATGGCCTTGTGATTTCCATTGCCTCTTCTTCAATATCATCCTCATCTTCATCCTCTGGAATGTCTGCTTCAAAATCTGATATTAATGTTCCAGAAACATATCCTAATGGGGGAGCTGGGGTCTGGGGTGGCTGAATATTGATTTGATTGTGCCTAGAACAAAGAGAAAATATATATATTAAGCATTGTACTGATCAATTCATTTAAAAAGCTGAGACCATTATCAAGCCGAACTTAAATCCTTTATATTGCCATTTATGGCCATTCGTGTAATTTATGCATCTTCCTTAACATTGCCTGCTATCAGTTGGAAATATGTTTTAATGGTAATGCAGAATGAGTCTATATTTAAGGAGAAAATGACACTTTTGAAGGATTTGTAAGCACTCTAAAACTTATTTTTTCTTGCATGTCTATTTCTTAATTTTACAGCCAATTATTGTCATTGTAATACAATGTATGCTAATTTGAATATCGTATATCCAAGAGAATAAAAATAATGGTTTTATTCAAACCATTAATGGTCTTGATAAATCATTTTAAAGAAAGTAAACAATAAAGCTCTTGAATATATGTTTGATGCACTTGTGGGAGTATAAAAATTAAGATACAAATATAAGGATTTTTCCCATTATTATTAGAGCTCAAAAGATAGCTGAGACAAAATGTTTACATAATAGCATTCTTAATTATGTTTACGTAGATATCAAGATAAAGCTGTGTTTTATGGCTATTTCTGAAAATAATGCAATCATTTAAAAATAATAACATAACTTTTTAATATATTTAATATTAATTTTACCTCAGTAAAATTATTGATATATAATTGGTGTGATATTTATTTTTTACTGAATTTCTATTCACTTTTTCAGTTATAAACACTCAAGTTGTACTTCCAAAGGTGTATTAATATGTAATAGAATTAAAAGCAGAAGCAGCTTTAAGATAAAACATTAAAATCATTAATAATTGAAACTTGCATGGGTTATTGTCCTACAGAAAATAAGAAGGGCAATCAATGGCTTCAAGACCACAGTAAAAAGTCAATTCTAATACATTTTGAGTCAGAACTGGAGAGCCTGATTTAGTCTTCTGAGACAAAGATCAACCAAACATTGGCTAGTCCCCAATAAGAGTAGAAAAATTCACCAATTCTTGAACATTATTTTAAAGGTATTTTTTCTTCATCCAGTTATTGACTTATGAAAACCTTGTGTGTGCTTGTCAACCTATCTGAAATGATATAAGGTCTCCTGCTTGGGCAGGGGGTTAAATGAGAAGACCTCCAAAGTTCCTTCCAGCTCTATTCTGATCAACTGATTGATCTCCCAATATGTCAAATGACTTGTAATGGTTGCAATACAAACTTGTGAGGAAGTATCATAGGAAAAGGCAGTGCAAAAAATAAATTTGGTACAATGAAGGAGTAGACAAAGAGATATATGTTCCACAGGTATCTATAAACCAGAAGATCATTAATTCTAATCTTGGTTTGTTGACACAAAGCCAACTGGGTGATGGTGGGCTGGATACTTTCCATTAGCTTCAGGGAAGGTGTGTCAAAATGGATTTCTTTGAGGGCTGGATCAGCATTGCAGTTCTCCTCTGTGGACTGGCAGTGGGTGGTGGGTGGGGTAGGACAGATGTCTCCTGCAGCACCCTGCCAGCCAAAATGGGGCATGGAGGAGTCCGTGCATGCCCCCTGTGCCTCATTTTCACCCTCTATGGCCTCATGCAGCACCCTGTCGGCCAAAAACAGGCCACATGGACCATTTTGGGGTAATTTTAAGGGTTTTTTTGGCCTGTTTTTGGCCTGTTATGGACTCATTTTTGGCCTGTTATGGGCCCATTTTTGAGTCCATTTATGGCCTGTTTTGTGCTCATTTTTCAGCCCATTTTTGGTCAGTAGAATGCTTCAAGAGGCAATGGAAGGAGAAAATGAAGTGTGGGGGGCTACATGCAACCCATTTCAGCCACTAGAGGCACTATAAAACAGTCCCTTCATCGTTCCAGGCTGGCCCCCTGAGCCAGATTTAAGTACCCCACCCAGGCCTGATTTGCCCCATTGGCATTGAGTTTGACACCCCTGCTTTAGGGAGAAGGCAATGGCACTTCTGAAATCTTGCCAAGAAAACTGCAGAAAGTTTTTCCTGGGAGTCACCAGGAGACAATATTGACTTGGATGCATATTTTCACACACTGTAAGAGATGCACACTTACATACACTGTAAGAGAACAGCCCTGTTTATGAATAATTGCTCATTCCACTGATGAAATGGATATTTTAAAAATATTTTTTCAGGTTTCGTCTGATCGTTCCAAGTTCTTTAAGAGTTCATATTTCAGGACAAAATCTTGACCCTAACTCAGTTAATAATCAGCAGTATTGTTTGGATTAGAGATGAAACAAAAACAAGTACCAAGATTTTCTAGTTAAAGATGTAGTTCTGCCATTAGACCAAAATAAGGCCATGTACCCTTCCTTGGAAATATCAAGCTTTTTTGACAAAGTGTGGATATCCATTTTGTTGGAAGATTTATATAGATACTCCCTTTCCTTTTTCTGCTGTTCAGGGTTGTTGCAAAAATGCCTGACCACTAAACCCAATATAGCACAACCAACATAAGATATAAAAAGGATAACACTGTCACACATCAAGAACATATTGTTGTGGTTTGCTGGCAGCCGGTGAGGATGGCAGAGGTATCAGACAGTGAGGATAAAAGGAAACCAGCAGGGAGTCTGGGGAGGACTTGGAAGAGAGTCCTGCATCCATTGCAGTATGGGGCCAGGACCATCTAAGAGTGGGGTGCTGCCTTCGGGTGCTGGCAGAAGTGAAGCAGAGGACCACAGGGAGCCTGTTCCAAGTGCGCATGTGCGCAGAGCTGCTAGAAGGCAAGAGCAGCTGAAGCAGAAGAGTAAGGCTGGGAGGTGATTGTCCCTCTCATAAGGGATAAAAGTCAGTCCTCAATGACAAAGAGCTTTGCAGGAAGCAAAGCAGTTCAGTAATTTCTGAGTCCTTCGTGTAGCTCTGGTCCACGAATGTTTATGTTAGCCTAAACTGGATGTCTGTTTCTTGGCAGCATTTGACAGCACTGAAAAGCATGCTCTTATCTGGACAAACTGTGTTTTGCCTAGGAATGTGAGTAATTCCCAGAATCACATTAAAAAAGGTTTTACTTTTAAATTCAGCTTGTGTGTGATGACCAGGAGTTTAACACAAATGTAACAAAATTCAAAACATAAATAAATGTCCTTTAATGCCTCCAACTTGGCCCCACTGTTCAATAATTCTCAGTTGGAGATAAAGTTTACTCAAAAATAGTCTTCAAAAGAAAGCAATACAATCCGAACTTAATGAGCAGATAGAGATGAAATAAAAAACCAAATAAACTACAATGACAAAATTTCCACAACAGACCAGGGTAAATAATTATCAAATTCAAGGAGATAACAAGGCATAGTCTGTTGAAAGGATGCCAGCCAAGATAACTGCAGTCCAAAATAAAATACACTTTGCTTCTGGCAACGCTGTGTTGTAACCGTCTCTCTTATATACTATTCTCCCCAGCTGCAACTAATAAGCCAAGTTGTTTTCTTCTCCATTCCTCCCTGCATGTCCTAAGATGAAGAAGGGATGGGCCTGGTTCTTCCTTTGACTGCCCAGCCGGCCTCTGCCCTTCCCCAGCCTCCTCCACAACCTTCACAGCCACACCTCCAGTCCCTGTTGGCTGTTCCTCCTCTCCCTCAGAGTCCAACTCTATCAAGGGCATGACATTGTGTTTTATTAAGTTTGCTGGTCTGGGTCAGAACAAATATCAGAAATTACCAACAGTGTACTATAACCACATAGAATCAGCATAGCATACAAGCTAACTAAAGCCCTTCAAAACATTCTAAGTAAGCCAAAAGACCCAGCAGCCCCAAAGGAAAAAAACAGGACTCATCTGTTACATAGAGTGTAATAACTGCAACTGCCACTATGTAGGACAAAAAAGCAGAAGAGGACCCCTTATTTCAACCCTGAGTTACAAATATTTTCCTTTATTCTTTACCTTAATCTTAGTCTCTAACCTCATTTTCCAGAGAGGTTATGTACAGCTAGTTTTCTTGACTGAGTAACCAAGTACAAAACCAGAATTATAACAACTGTAACATATGCCAGAACATTTGTTTGTGTTATGGTGGTTGTAGGAATTTTCATGTGGACTTTGTTAGGTGCAAGTAATCATGAAGCAAGGCAGTTCAAATGAATACAAGTTTACTGCATGTGAGCACTCTCTACAATAATCTAGTAACAGTCAAAATAATAAACTAGTAGCAGTCAAAGCAAATTGGATGTAGCTAAGAATCAATTCAAAATGGGCTGCATTTAGATCACTTGTGGGTGCAAAGGATCTCAAGAATGACGAAGTGCTTGACCTCTCTCTTAGGTTCAGCCTTGTCATCTCCTACAGGCTCTATTAACATCTTCTTGTATACTATCTGATGGTACTTCCCAATTGACCCATTGATAAATGGGTTTTTGAAGGTTCACTGCAACTACTTTATGCATGATCTTTTGCTTCATGCTAGCTGCTATGCTCTATAAAGGAGCAGGTTGCAGTGACATTCTATGTTTAGTTGTTAGTTGCACCTCCAGTTTTTCTCCAAGTATTGTTGAGTTCAAAATAATAGTTGATCTATCTCTAATCTTTAGATGAGCTTTTTCTTCATTGTTCTGAAGCACTGTTTCTCAGTTAATCGGGATGTAGGTCTCCTGTCCATCCATAATCCACACGTGCATTTCATATATTCGCCTCACATTACATTGATTGTACTGCTGTAGAAGCAATTCCAGATTATTTTGTCTTGTCTATGCATGGTTTGTTCCAGTACTGCACTTATCATCAGAGTGCTACAGTTCCCCAATACCTTATGCAAACCTTGTTAATTGAGGCAATGTATGTACTAGCACAATACTCCTTGTTTGTGTCACTCAAATATTTGAGATGAAACATTATCATGTTGTTGCCCAAGGACTCTATTGGTAAAGCCCCTGTCACACAGCACCAACGGATGGAAAGAGGATGTAAAACGGAGAGAAACACTTGTCATCCGTTGTTTGTTAACGCGTGCATCGTTTGTCTCACTGCGTCATTTCTTATACTCATCATCCATGCATCCATCTAGCTGACATTTCATCTGTCAAAAAGTTTTGAGTGCTCAAACTTTTTGAAGCAGAAAGTGTGCAACGTGTCCGTTTACATCTGCTACGTATTAGGGAACATCCATATTATGATCACCGTAATCATCGTACGCGACGCTATTCGCAGAGGCTCCGCTGCGCATCCGGCAACTCACATCACTCCGCGGAAAACGACACGAAGAGGAGTCGAACAGATGTGGAAGGACACGCGCTTAGTAGCAGGGACGTGTAAAGGTGAAGCGGTATGCAGCTGATACCAAGATTAACTGGAAAAAGCGTTCGTTGGGATGCGTATCTAGATATTTGGGTGTCTGCAGATGTAGGGTGCAAGGATTTAGCGGAAAACCTTATATTGCCTATAAAAAGGGGAGGAAATCACTGGATCTCACTTTCCAGTCCAGCAGCCTACGTGCAGACCTCTTCAGCCTTTCATCTGGCTCTATGCGATTCCACAGCATTCCCAGTCATCTCCACAATGGATCGTCACCACTCCTTTGGTAGCCGCCATCATTCTACAACAGTGCGGAGCCTCTACAGGCTCTTTCCACCTGTTCTACGGGAAGAAAAGGAGGCGTCAAGAGTGTCTGTCCGAGATGGGATCGCAAGAAGAGCGGTCGGACTGTATAACCTGATATTGGAGCTGAGGACGAAGACTCTCATGATTCCAGATTCATGAGGATGCTCCAGACATGTGTGATGAAGTCTTGTGGAGCGGCTGAGACCCAGGATTTGACCAAGACAAACACCAACTTCTGGCCAGCCTGGACCCTGAGCTGAAGGTGGCACTGACTCTTGCGCACCTGGCCTCCGGACCACGTACAGAGCATGCATTACGCCTGGAGGTGCCACACAACACGCATCGCATTGTGGTCAGAGAAGTGGTGCAGGCCATTTATCGAAGAATACCTGGAGGAGCTCCTCCAGTGCCTTCCATGAAGAAGGCTGGAGGAAAGTTGCGAGCGAGTGGATATCAGAAATGGGAAACTTCCCCTCACCGTTGGAGCCATAGATGGGAAGCACGTGGCCTGGCAAAGCTTCCGGCCAGTCAAGGTCCACTTATCCACAACTACAAGGGCTTCTCAGCATCATTCCTTCTTCGACAGATGGTCGATGTGACTACGAATTCATGTACATTGTGCTTCAGGCAACGGGTCATCTTCAGATGCCCGGTATTACAACGCCAGTCACTCAAGGGGGGCTTGAACGCAAACCTCATCATGGGGCTTTCAATCCAACCTGCCAACGGACACACAAGATGTGCATTCTTGTGGGGGATGATGCTTCTCCCTCAGAACCTACCTCATGAAGCCTACCACTTCCAGATGCCTCCCCATGAAGAGAGGATCTTCAAACTAGGTGTCCAGGGAAGGCGAGGTAGTGAGAGACGCTTGGACATTCTGGCCAACAGGCAGGTCTTCTAACACCATTGCAAGCATCGCCCAGAGACCATGAGGACATGAAGCTTGCTGACCTGCACACATCTATGCGGCACCGCTATCCAGTGTTGGCAGAACAGGCTTTGGACACCAACAAGCATAATGGGACATGTAGCTGATGAAATGGATGGCAAGGGCAAACTGTAGATCGTGGATGTGCATGGCCCCAACAGAGCTTCACGTGCGCGGAAGGAAGCAGCCACTCCTGAAACCACTGGCTGCAACTCCCAGTGGAACAGTGGAGTGGCAAGCAGGATGGTAGATGCTGTTAATGGATGCTTCCTTCCAGCCTGTTCATACACTGATGAGATTGTGCATGTATGTTGAGTGGCCTACAATGAATAGGGCATTTAATAAGGTTGTGTTTATGTTGAATGGTGTTGATGAATTGATTACTTGTTATTGATTATAGTCATAGTGTGGCCCTGCGAGGGTGGACCATACAGTCCCACTATGCTTGCATGGGAGGTTTATCTATCCACAGCTACTCCCACAGGTATGCCTGCCCATCCACTGCTTCCGGTTACCCATCCACAGCTGCAAAGGCTTAAACCATTTCTAAAAGTTTATCCCAGATATTTACCTAATAAAACTGAACCAAGTGGGATGTGAAGCAAGTAAACTTTATTATAACTAACTGTAAAGCAAAAATGACCCAGTAAAGTGTCCCAAGCAAGATAAAGTCACAGGATTAGCAACCCAGTCTTCTGGCACTCTTCTCAGTCACTCTTGAGGCAATGCCCATGGTCTCAGGGGTGAAGGGTCCAGGTTGTGTGGAGGTGGATGCTTCTGGAGTGCTGGTCTGAGGTGCCATTGGGGTGCCTGGCCCAAGAGGACAAAGGGCAATTGGTGTGTTGGAGGAAGCTTCTCAGGACTGGCTCAGTCTGTGATGTTGAGAGCCCCGTTCCTCGCAGGACATGGGTGTCAGTCCCAACACGATGACAGATATTCTTGAGGCCGGGCTTGAGCTGTGGGGGTGGAGGAAGGAGGAGTGTGTGGGATGTGCTGGTCTGACAGGTGAGTGAGGTGAGCGTGGGTTGGCATCTGTGGCTGGGTGGCATCCTGTGGGGTCAGGTGGATCAGGTGGGCATCGGTAGCATCAGTGGCATTGGTTGGCACCGGTGGGTACGGTGAACCTGCTGCTGGATGGAAGGCTGTGTCCTGCTGGAGCTCCTGGTAGCCGTAGCCCTTGGTAGGTGAGGGCCTGTGGAAAGCCTTGGAAGGGTGGACATCAGCCTGGGCGTGGAGGAGGCCAGACCTTGGACTGGGGGGAAGCAGTTCAGTTGGGTCTGCGAGGGTTGTGAAGAAGACCGGTGACTCCTGTCCCCTTTGATCACTGGATACTGTGGATTCGGGACATGTCCTATGGAGGTCTGGATTGACATAGGTGAGGAAGGGCTTGCGATTTGAGGATGTATGTCGGTGCTGCTACCAGCTGAGGAGGAGATCTACGCTGCTCTGATGGTATGTTTCCCTGATCTCAGCAGGAGAGTGTGGCTTCTTGCCCTCCGGTGCCTTCTGCCTGCTTTTCTGTGGTGGAGCTGGGGGTGGATGTGGGATTGTCTTTGGATGGAAGTGCATCTCCTTGCTCCCACTGCGTCGGGGGTCCTCCACATGCTCCACCACAGGGAGTGCAGCTGTCGGGAGGGGGGTCTCCGTCACTGGACGCTCCACAGATTACCTGCGCCTGGACACAGGAGCTGACTCGTGGCCAAAGAGGACTGCTCTCTGCTGGGCTGCCTTAGAGAGGAGGGTTGTCAGGTGCTGCCTCCTCGGTGGTGGATCTCAATCCCTCCAAGAAGCTGCACTTGGCCATCATGTAAGGTCTCTCAGTCCGTCAGCTTGACGATGCCTGGCCGATTTCTTGAGGTGCAGCTTCCACAACCAGTGGATGTGCTTTCACCGCCGAGGGTACCTCGGAAGGGTAGCCCAAGCTCTCCGCCTTCTCCTCGAAAGCAGCCTGCTTTCCGCTTCGGTGTCTCGATAGCGCTCGCTCCTCTCCACCATCAGATACTCGTTCTCCCTTCAGCCTTCCAGCACCTCATCCTCATGTTTCCTCTTCGATTGGGTATTTGCTCTTCCCTTTTCTCGTTCTCGACGTATGCTCTCTTGTCCTCTGGGCGGGCCATCTGGGCCCTTCATCAAAGGGGGCTTCGGGTATGTAGGCCTGTTCCCCACACCACCACCACCAGCAGCAGCAACAACAACAATAGCAGCAAAAGCAGGACCAGCAAGCACCAGCAGCACCAGGATCATCATCAGCAGAGTAAGCACCAGCAAGACCAGCAGGACCAGCAGGACCGGAGCACCAGCAGGACCAGCAGCACCGCGACCCAGCAGGACCAGCGCCAGCAGAGTAAGCCAGCAGAAGCACCAGCACCAGGAGCAGCACCAGCAGAGTAAGCCCCAGCAGAAGCACTAGCAGGAGCACACAGCAGAGTAAGCCCCAGCAGAAGCCCCAGCACAGGAGCAGCGCCAGCAGAAGCCCAGCACCAGCAGAGTCAGCCCGAGCAGCAGAAGCCCGCAAGCAGAAGTCAGCATGCCAGGGGGTGGCCCTGTCTTCTTGCCAGGCTGGCAGAAGATGGCACAGGCTTCCTTTCTTCCCCATGGTTGTTGGCTGGAATGTGTCGGCAGCAGGTCTTTCCTCTGAATGGTGACCTTGCTTGCGAGCTGCATCCTTTTTATCCGCAGGGCTGACGCAATGCATCCTCCAGCATGTTGCCATGAACACTTTGGCATCCGCTAGGCTCCCGTATGCATCGCTAGGCATCCGTAATGCATCCGCGTCATCCGCTAGGCATGCCGCTCTGCATCCGTTCCTTCCGCTGCGCGCTCCCGCTTCGCTCGCTCGCTCTCGCGCGCGGATGTGCCATCTGCTTCCATCCACTTCCATCTGCTAGGCTTCCGTGGAGCATCCGCTTTACATCCTGGCTACGCCCTCCCCCTGTCCGTTCCTTTCCGTTGTTGTCCGCTCTGTTTATGCAAATTCAGGGCACTTTTGAGAGCGGATATCAATGGATGGAATATTTTCTCGTCCGCTGTGTCCTTTTTACATACTTTTTGCATCCGTCGGCCTATGTGACAGGGCCTTAAGATTGGTACCAGCCATGATTTGAACCTTGGTCTCTTCATCAAAAGTGACATTCTAACAACTACACTATCCAGCTACAATGTAACCTAACATAAGGTAACAACATAACAATATCTCATCTCATAATAAATATCAGGAGTCTTGCTCCCTTCAATCCTTTCTGCACTGCTTCCCCATGTATTCTTATGGAAGTATTTCTGTTTCTGTTCACTTGGGAAATAACAGGAAATTCTTCTGAGAAGGGATGAAAATGGATTACATGAATTTAAGATAACTACTTGAAGAATCAATTTCAGGAAATTAATTGCAGATGGTTAATGAGGTTTAATTACTCCCTCCCTTTTAAAGCATGTGAGAGAAATCTGTATATATTGTAAGATTAGTGTTTGAGACAAATGATGGGCGGACAGCAGGGCAGCTGGGTTTGGAGGCAACTTGCCAACACACAATATAAGATTTCAAACAGTTGCATGTAAAGGTTACTGTACTGTGATAAAAACATACCAGTGCACATTGGAACATTTTAATTCCATAACATGTCAATTTGATAATATTGGAAAAGATTCAGTACTTCAACTTCTAAAACCCTACAGAAAGGCTGGATAAGAATATTCCAGTTAAAAAAAATTCTTAGGAAATGCTAGAAAGTTCTCTCAATCCATTACAGTGAGCTCTACATATCTTTAATTTCAGTGACCACTCTCATCTTTACTATGCCTTCTGATTTGTGTTTAAACAAGATTTTTTAAAAGCTGGTAATTCCTAAACTTAAACTGATTCTTAAATTGCTACTAAGTATTTCTTCATCAACTTTATGAAACTTGAACACATGTAATTAAGGAAGGAAAAGAAAAAATCTTTGTAATTGTCCAAGCTTGTTTTTCTGACAGTCCTTTTTGCAGGACCATAATGACATGAGACCTAGCAAATCTCTATTTTAAGAAAGTGTCTGCCAAGAAATGAAAGGATTTTAGCATTTATCACTGTTTCTCCGAGGTCACAGATGCAGTATAGAAACTAATTGATTGACCCCTTAACCCGTGCTTTTCATATAGTCTCTATGGATGCACCAATTCTTCCAAATTCCATAGGCTTTCAGATGATAAGGAACAAGGGAGTCAGCTTGTTTTTGCAGGATAAGCTATATATTCACAGTTTCTTTTTTTTAAAGCATTTAAAAATACTCCTAGACCTCACAGAACTAAAGTCTTTGGGAATATGAACTGGACAGACTATTATTATTATTTTTTTAAAAAGCCTAAGTGCTTGCATCTGATGCTTGTAAAATAAGGAGAGTATAGAAAAAGGTAAATTGGTAGCAAATGAAACAGTATAAAGCTCCACATAGTAATGATACCCTCTATATTTAAAAAATTTAATGTATTTCAAGAAACATTTCCTTCTATAGTCTCAATTCTCATTAATTCAGAATGCCTACACAAAAAGTGCAAAGATTAACATACTCATATTATTTCTCCACGAAAAAGCCTTGTACTTTACAAGATGTCAGTTATTTTGAAAGTCAGAGACAATTATGCCACATGAAAATATTAATTGAAAGGACATTCAATTTTTTTAATTCTCCCATTCTAATCCATTCATCCATTCTATCTTGGGCCCAGCATTCTTTTATGAATACTGCATGAGAGAATGTCCCATCACTGGGTTTCACTTCAATAGGGTACTGTAGCCTTCCAGCAATTCTCTATTAAGTCTTGTAAAAATATAACGAGTGAGTAAAACTGGAGCTATTATACAGAAAAGGAGAATCGCCAGAAAAGGTAAAATGACCATTTATGTTAAGATAATAATAATTATTGTACTAATGAATATTGTACAGATAGTTTATTTTTTTATTTAGGAATTGATAAAACTGTAGGTTGAAATTAAGAATTTAAACATCTGCATCTGTATGGCAATTTTTTTTAACCTAAGTTATAGTTCTACAATTACCAGATAAAAATATTTAAGCTTTATTCACTTGAAAATCATAATCACCAGATGAGAAATCTATTTATGAAAGGATGCTTAAGGTCACAACTTCTTTGTAACAAATAAAGGTCAAATTCCTGGATTCTGTACTTTGGAAACCCAACCATTCATGATCAGTTTGTTGGCTGAAACTAATAAACAGACAACAAATGGTCAAAATTGGGAGTGTCCTATCAAATTCTGTACCTGTCAACAGTGGTGTCCCCCAAGGGCAGCTGTTCTAGACCAACTTCTCTCTCATACTCAACATAAATGACCTCTGTGGATCCATACTTGTAAAGCAACTGCATTCTCTGTGCTGATGATGCAAAGCTATTCCAACCACGCACAAAAACAATACTGCTCACCTTCAAACACAAGAGAACCTTGCATTATGCTATCACCAATGGTCAAACCAAACTGGCAACTTCAAATCTCAAAAAACATAAATTGCCCTGAACTTACATCAGAAAATAAAATACAGGTCTGAATAGTCAAGACCTTGTTGATGATCCAAACTCTGTCAGGATCTTTGGAAGTACCCATCTCTAATGGATCTAAGTGCCTACAGCGCCACTGTAACTGCATACAAGCCCAAAAAGGTGTTAAGAGTGCTTAACTTATCTAGGTAGTTTTTCTCGGTAATATTACACTACTAACTAGATGCATAACAAAACATTTGCAGACCAGATACCAAATACAGCTTCTCATACAGTCTTGAAATCCGACATTATGTACTCTGATATTAACACAGTGAGAAAGTCAGAAATATTTCACAGCAAGAGTTCTCCACTGCTCTACTCGCTTGCCAGCAATACCTTATGCCACAGGACTTAAAATTCTAGACCTAGAAAACTAAGAACTACCCACGCCCTTCGGTCCGATCTATAGCATAGTATATAAAATCATAATTGCCAATGTCCTACCTGTCCAATGAATACTTCAGCTTCAACATAAACAATACAACAAAACAAACAATAGATACAGGTGAAACTCAAATATAATATTGGTAGAATAGGTTGTCTAAAATCATTTATTTTCAGTAATGGCAACTTAAAAGTGCAAACTAAATATAGTGAGATAGACTTCATTACATGCAAAGCAAGAAGTTCAAGCCATGATTTGTCATTAATTGAGCATGATTGCTGGTTTATCAGCTCATGGACAAACCCCAAATTTCCACCAATCTCCAGAAAATTTAGGAATATTGTGCAACAGGTTTAATATTTCTAGCGCTCAAAGTGGTCCCACTCTAAATCACGCTAATTAAGCCATAACACCTCGCAAAGGGCTTCCTGAGCCTTAATTGGCTTTTTTCAGTCTAGTCAGTAGAATCACGAATCATGGGCAAAGACTGCTGACCAGATTAGTTGTGCAGAAAACCCATCATTGACACCAGCATAAGGAGAGAAAGCCTCAAAATGTAATTTGCCAAAAAGGAATTGGATGTTCCACACAAAGTGCTGTGATCAAAGAGACATTAATAGAAAGTTATGGTGGAAGGGGAAAAATGTGGAGGAAAAAGATTTGCACCAAGCCAGCATGGGATGACTCACCCAGCCTGGGCAGAGAATTGTCCAGTGAAAAAGGCCATTCAAAAGGTGTTGGGGACTTTCACAAGGACGTGGACTGAGGCTGGAGTCAGGTGCCATCAAGAGTCACCACACAGAGATGAATCCGGGATATGGGCTCAAATGTCCGTATTTCTTCTCTGTCAAGCCGCCCTCCTGAACAACAAACAACGTCAGAAGCGTCTTACCTTGGGTAAAGAAATAACAGAACTGGTCTGATCTGCTTCAAAGTCCAAAGTCCCCTATTTCTTCTGAATGCAGAGCAACTTTTCCCATTCTCATTTGGAAACAAGCACTGCCAGAGTTCTGGCACACGAAAGAATGGAGAGCACGGCAACACTGGCAAGGGCTTGGTAAAAGTCAGTGTGAAGTTTCCACACGTCGGGTTGATTTGGGGAGCCATTCATCTGCTGGTGTTGGTCCAACTGTGCTTCAATTAAGTCCAAGGCCAACGCAGCCGTCTACCAGGAGATTTTGAGCACTTCATGCTTCCTCACTGCAGATGAGCTTACATGCGGGATGCTGACTTCATTTCCAGCAGGACCATGTATTTGCCCACTAATTGACTGCCAAAAGCCACCAACCTGTTTAATGACGTGGGGATTTACTGTGCTTTGATTGGCAGGCAAACATCAACCCTGACCTGGCACTCCTTAGATAGAGAATCTACAGGGGGCATTTCCAAAGAAAGCATGGAAGAAGACATGAGACTGAAACATGCAAGGAAGAGGCTGAAACGCGCTATTCGAAGCATCCTTAGTTCCATATATACCTCAGCAGTGCCACAGGTGATTATGCTTCCATGCCACCTATTGAGGCAGTAATTGCTGAGCAAAGGGGCCACACAAAAAGTACTGAGTACATATGCATGCTTATACTTTTCAAGAGGTCTCGATATCTGTTCTTAGTCTAACAATCCTTACTTTTATGATTGCATGAATATTCAATTTTCTGAGATTGTGGAACTGGGGTTTTCTTGAGCTGGAAGGCCATAATCATCACATAATTATGACAAATTCATTGGGTTGACCTATCTTACTTTTGCCATGTAATTGGATTATCTCATATACTGTGTTCTCATATATATAAGGTAGGTTCTTATTTTTTTTTGAAGCCCCAAAAATGGCTTAGGCCGCTTCTTTTCAGGTTGACTTATATTTGCCACCTTGCATCTTGGCGTGCGCAGCGACGGCTTGGATGTTGACCTCGCAACTTGGTGGGGCAATGTCGCATTGGGTCAATGCGCCAAGCAGAACATATCGGTTGTGCAACAAAAGTACTTTCCTACCCGGCAAAGCCCCCCAACATTTCCCCCATTTTGCATATTTTAAATATAGGCACTTAATTTGGCTTTGGGGGGAGGGGCTTAATTTCATTTCATGCCTATAAAACATGCTGGGATTTCCTATTGGGGGAGGCCGTATTGTTAGAGAAACAGGGTATTAGTTTCACTTTTAAGTTGTATTACTGAAATAAATGAACTTTTGCACGATATTGTCCTTTTTTGAGTTTCACCTGTACAAACTCAAGGTTAATCGCACCAAACTTGATTGCAAGAAATATGACTTCAGCAACAGAGTGATCAATGTCTGGAATACTTAACCTGATGCTGTGGTTTCTTCCCCAAGCCCCAAAAACTTTAACCTTAGACTTTCTATGATTGATCTCACCCCTTTCCTAAGAGGTCTGTAGGGGACATGCACAAGCGCACCAACGTGCCTACCGTCCCTGTCCTATTGTTTCTTTTATTTTTTTTTATGTATTCATGCATTCATAACTATGTTTTTACTTATACCTATTATCTTGTTAGCAATTGACAAACCAAATTAAAAAAGAAAATAATACAAACTACATATGTGTTAGCATGTTTTCAAATATAGTTACTACTACCTATAAACTGAAAAATAAAATACTGCAAAAACTTCAGTCTGACATTGTAGAATGTTTTAAAAACTTGGGGCAACTGTTACAGTATAAATACTTTTTTCTCAGTCTTGTATCCTCTTGTAGCTTTATATACCAGATCATACACTCAGCTTGTCATGATTGTTCAAGTCAACTTTGAACTCGATGCAATCAGCTACAGCTTCTAAAATTAACTGAAAAAAAAATCCCAGATGCATATATTATAAAAATTTCAATCTAGCATAATCCTTACCCATACAGATTTTCAAGGGGTTTTCTAGCATAATACTTACCCATACAGATTTTCCACAAATTTTCCATAATCGTTCCTACAGATAGTTTTAGTTTGTACACGATATAATGTAGCTTCAGAATGGAATTTATGAACTGGTATAGGGTGTAGGGTTTCCTGCCTGAGCATGGGTTTAGACTAGAAGACCTTCAAGGTCCCTTCTAACTCTATTCTATTCTATTCTGTTCTGTTCTGTTCCGTTCTATTCTTATTCCTATTGTACTCTCTAGAAATTCAAGCATAAAAGCAAAATTAAAGAAGTACTCAGTTAATCCTACTTACTTATCTATAACCTTTCCCACACAACTCACTAGTCGTTATATAAGAAGGATATTTTATATATCTGTTTTATGGCTTTTGAAATAGAGAAGGCAATGGGATCCATTTTAAAACTCACCTTAAATAAAACAGATAATCTTATTTTTTTAAAAAAAGAAGTGGTCATATAATTCAAGAAACTTATATTCATTAGTTGGTAGTTTGAGTGATAAAGCCATTTATGTCATGATTATGTCAAGAGGAAATAATCTGCATCTACCCATTAGATAATTGATCTAACAAATTCTTTATTTATTGTACAGTTATGTCTATCTGTTGAAGCTAGGACTTATCAGTTTTTAAACCTTATGCAAGTGAATTTTGATGATGGTCACATTTACCATGCTTGCTTTGCTACATCAAACTGATATGCCCTGGTCAACTCATCAAGATGGGCCTGAAGCATAGGTTGCATTTCTTCTCTAGGAGAGGGAGTTAAAGTTGCAGTGGACTGTTGTCCAAAAGAGATTGCAGGGGAAGAAGCCACTCCTCGGACAGGGGGTGTAGGAACTCTGTCATCTTCTTCAAGTTCATCCTCCATTCCCTGATGCAAATATGTCTGGACAGGTAAAGGTGGACACCAATCATCACTGTTGTACCTACAAAATAAATTATTTTGGTTCACAGTTGAGTCTTAAAGTTTTAACAATTATGCAATAGAGATGGTAGATATCCATCTTTATTGTTAAGGGCATCCTGACTTAAAACTCTGCTCAACCATGAAATTCTAAATGTTCAGACTACTGTTATGAAGTTGGAAGTGTCACACAGGGGGAATAAATGTTTACTGCATTGAATTCCTGCAGGAAAAAGGTAAGATATAAACCTAATAAAATAAATAAACTAAAGGGTATTCAGTGAGCAAAGTGTTAGCATACAGTTGCAAAATTAGAATAAACATGTCACTTGTTTATTTCAGTAAATCTAAGATTTTATCTTTCCTCCCTTTTCAAAAATATTATTCTGACTTTTGATATTTCTGATAGTGTTCTAATCAACAATAAAAACCACTTGCTAGTGTCTTTAAAATATCCTTTCTTTGACTGACATGAGCAGCAATGTCAAGCAAACAAATAATTGTGCAAACTATGGGACAAATGAAGATGTGTGTTTTGCCAGTATTATTTATAACTGGACAAACAATTCATGTTAAATATTAAGGAGGGCATATAAGTGTGTGTAAGGTGCCAAGGTGGTGTGGTGAGGGTGGTGCAGGGTGCATTGACAATTGGGGAGAGTGCATGATGATGTACAAGGATTTGAGGAAGATACAGGGACGATACACAAGGATGAATGGAGGTACACAAGAGTGTGAGGGAAGAGAAGGCGGAGCTTCGTCTCGGTGCTACAGCTGCGATCTCGGGCTCTGAGATCGCAGCTGATATTTTCGCCCCTGGTCGGTCCTAACGGACCTGTCCCGTGAGAGCGGGGATTGAGAAGGGCACGTCCCAGGATCCCAGAGATATCGCAAATCTCTGGTTTGATCCGGGGAAGTCCTTTGCTGGCGGTGGAAAGGCAGCCTCCAAAGCTGCTGAAGTCGGGACAGCTCCGAAAAGAAAGTGGCTTGAGCGAATGTGTGTCAGTTGGGTGAAAAACTCCTTTTGTAATGTAAATTGGCTGAGACCTGAAAGGATATCCTGAACAAAGAAGAAACCTGTGACTTTATTTTGTTTGACTGAATTGTTTAAGCGGGTTTTTTTAAAGTGATGTCAAATTGAGGCTTGGATTCTTTCCTTACTACTTCTTTTTTCTGAGACTTTAATGTGATTTTGTAGGTAACCAGATTGAATTTTTTTCCTATATATATATTTTCATGCTTCTTTTGATTTTTTAATTTTCATTAGGATAGAGACCCCCTTTGATCCTTTTTCTTTCTTTTTCTCTGAGTTTGTATAACATTACTCTTCTTTCTGGCTGGGGGGAAAAAAAGTATTAAGAGATTTTGCAACACTGCCAACAGAGGCTTGAAAGTACTTTATTTGAACTGGGGAGAAAATGTATAAACTACTCCTTCTCAAGGAACTTTTAATGTGATAAGATGGAGGGAGCACAGAAAAATATTATTACAGGTGTTTTTCCTGGACCCTTATTAAATATTTCAACACTTGAGGCTTGGCTTTGAAGCTGCTGGAGAAGAGAGTCATAATAAGAGCCTTGGATAAATAAATAAAGTGCAGTGTGACAGATCCATATAGACTTGTGAAATCTTTACTCGCCAGCCTTTTTGTATATTTTAACTCTAGTAATATTTTTTTTTTGCTTTTTATTTTATCCTTTTCTTCTTTGGTTGTGGCTCTTTACTATTGGATTTTCTATTTTGGATACTAATTGGCGATTCTATCAGATGGATTGAAGGTCAAAAAAGAATTTGAAGTTTTTTGAACATTAAAATGGAAAAAAAAGTGAAAAAAAGAAGAAGGTGTTAAATGAAATAGACGTGTGTGTTTTTGGATTGTTTGGTGACTTTGGACTTTTGGAAATTTTTATTTGAAGGATTAAAATCATTTGGGTCGTTTAATTTTTTTTTTCACAATGGCATTACTTATGGATGAACTGAAAATGGAATTTATAAAATATGAACAAGAGAAACAAGAAGGGAAGGATTCTTTTGGCTCTATTTTTGTTTCTTAGAAATGGCAATTTCTATATATGAGAAACTACAAGAACAAGAAGTTGGGATGAAGAAGAAACCATCCCTAATGAACAAGCAATTTTATTTGGGGAAGGAAGGGGAAAGGAGAGAAAGAGAATGGAGAATTTAAGATTAAAAAAAACAACCAAAAAAAGGGGAAAACAAGTGAGAAAGTGGACACAACATCAGAAAGCAACAGAAAAGAAGAATACACAAGAGGGTGAGATTAAGAGACAAGGGGGTAAAAAGGTAGAGTGGAGAAGCAAGGGAGGAAAGAAGGGAAGAGAAGCTACAAAGGTTTGAACAAGATGTAAAGAAACAGAATTTATTTAGAGATAATGGGTAAACATATAATTGAAAAAGAGATTCTGCAAAGGTACATAAGATTGTGTTGTTGTATTTGTATTTGAAATAATGTTACAAAATTGGAATAATATATGATTATAAAATGGGACAAAATATTTAATGTAATTTAGCGAAATTTCTTTTTTTAAATAAAATAAATGAAATCAAATATGAGAGAATTGAATTAAAGAAAAAATGGGAACAATGTCATTGTATAATATTTTTTAAACATAAGTGAAATAGGGGGAAGTAACTAAGCAAAAATTTATAAATGTTCCCTTAGAAGCATGATTTTATTTAGAAAGGATTGTGTAAAATGGTTAAGACTTAAATGAATAATAATTTAATGATATAATTTTTAATTGCTATGGATTGTTGTTTTAATTATATATATATTTAAAAAAATTTTTTTTTCCCTTGTTTTAAAAATATTGAGTCTATCTTTAGAATGTACTACGCAGAATCTGAATGAAAATTAGTGTTATGTTAAGCTTTAAAACTAGGGGAAGATAAGTATGATAAGCATTATACTCCAATTAGGTCATTACAGAAGAAATTTGTGTTAATGAGAAAAGATAATAGACAGCTGAAACAGGACAGACAAAGGATATAAGATTAATGATTTAAATTGAGATGATAAAATAATAGAATTAAGGAGTGAAAAGAGGGGAGAAGCTATATAGAAAATGTAAAATAGTGAATAAGAAATGGAATGCATATAAAAGTAAGCATGAACTTGAATTTATGTCTGTTACAAAAGATGTAACTCGCGGATCAAACTGCCGTCAAAAAGATATTTTATGTTTCTTATGTTTTGTGTTTTGTTTGTATATGTTTGTTTGTTAAAAATTAATAAAATTCTTTTTTTAAAAAAAAAAGAGTGTGAGGGAAATGTGGCAAAGCCAAGAAAATTATATGAAGGTGTGTAAGTATATATGGGGATATGAGGGAATTGCAGCTAGGCTGATGGAGGATATGTGACAGTACAAGGAAGATGTGTTAAGGCTTGAAGAAGATGTATGTGCTTGGCATCGTTTGAACGCAAACTGGGGCTAGGGAAGGGTGCATAGATGGGGGAAACTTACCCTAATGGCTTGTAACTTTCCCTGCTAGCTTTACTGATTTTCTTGGAAAGCTGGCAGGGAAGATAGCAAATGACAATCACATGATTGTAAGGCAGTGCAATTGATCAGGTGGAATCTGGTTGCAAGTGCCCATATTGCAATTATGTGATTGTAAGTTGCTGGCATCGTCAAAATGCTGAGGACTGCTCATATCCGTTATTTATTCAGCATTGTTGTAACTTTGAATGGTTACATGAGGTCCATGCTACTGATGTGAATTATTAAGCACTATATTTCTTTGAGAAATAGAGTCTGAAGAATAGAAAAACCATACTGGAAGTGAAATGACATTGCCAGTAGCAATTAAGGATGTAAAATGAATATCCTTATCTGTGGAAGATTGTTTGAAATTGAATCTTCTCTTAAACTTTCAGTAGAGAGATGAAAATGTGCATTCGTAATGGAAGGGTATGGGGCAAGGATTACTGAGCCAGATGGATTAAAACACAATTGTAATAAATGTATGTGAACAGTCTTACATTTGCAATCTCTCTTCAAACTTCATAATAAATGGCTGATCCTGACCCTAACCCTAACCCATCCTTAGCTGTCAAATAATGGATTCAAAATTGTTCATAGGAAAATACATTACCCTTGTTCTTGTGGATCCACCCCATAGTGTTCTAACTCTGTTCCTGGAAGTGGATGTATTGGAGGAGGTGGAAGAGGAACACTGGCCCAGGTAGACCCATTATTTTTCTGAGTCTTGGGAGTATTTTTGTTTTTCTTTTTCTTTCCTCCTTTCCCACCTAAAGTCAAGAATTACAAAAATATGAAGAAGCTAAGTTAATTATTTACATATTTCTATTTCCAGAAAGAATTTTGATTCCAGATGGCATGTGTAAAAAAAGAATAAAAGCATGAAAAGAACTTTTTTCTATTTTTATTTTACTAATATCAGCAGCAAGATGTTATAGCTGACATAAGTTAGCAATAATAATAGAGTCATGTGGTGTGAAAAGAATCTGTATAATTGTCAAGCATTACTTCTTTTCATTTAACAAACTCCATATAACTTAATCACAATGAACCATACATTGAATAAAAATTAAAAAGTTCTTGTGTCAAAACTATATTTATAGATTTATTTTGTCTGTGTTAGGAAACATAAAACACCAGAACAAAGTGCTCCAAAACAGAGTATTTATAATACTGTTTCTCAGGGTAATTTCTCAGTTATTAAGAACACAACCCCAAATATTATTCATTTGGCTTATTTCCAGACACAAAGCGAAGTATAGGTGTTAAACTCTAAAAAAGTCTGTAAGCAGTTTATTGCTGGAATAGGTTTCCAGCATTCAGCTAAAAATGCAAAAATCATAAGTGTAATATTTTAAATATATTCACTCCAATAGCCTTCCTCCCAATTATGAAAAAAAAAAAGATTATGCATGGAGAAATGAACAATGAGGAATGGAAAAACATAGATGAGAATGTATACACATACCCAAGATGAAACTACATCACATTTCATGGAAGTCCAGACTTAATAATAGCTAATGATCATACTATATTTGGTCATAATGTGCTATATGCCAAAGAAGAATGAAACATCAAACAGAATTAGGCAATAACACAGAAGAATTCTGAATAGGTAAAGGTAATATAGGGCTTACAGAAAATACACATATTTGTAAGTAAAGAATAATAAAAATGGAAAGTGACAAGATAATAGAAATGCTAAAAATAACTTCACACATTTTTAAATTTTGATTTTTTAAAAAAATATAGCATGCATAATATAATTTGTTATACTGCAGTGGGATTTTATACTGTCGTTTATGTACTGTGACCCATCTTGATGGCATATATAATTACACTACAATAACCAGCATGCAACCTTTGCTTTATGTTTGGATTTAATTCTAAATATTTTAAATGCTTATCTTTCAATTCCAATATAATTCTACTACTGAATTTATTGATATGCTAGACCTCAGAGATATCGTGATTCTACATGAGAATATGTGTCCAATAATAGCATATACAATGAAAAAACCCTCATAAATAACCTTAGAGAAAATCAAAGCTATAAAGTGATTACTTTATAGAAAGAAAGTACTGCTCCAGAAAGGTGAAAATTTTATGGAATAAAATTTTCATTCATGCTCAAAAATATAGGAAATCAATTCATACATAATTAGAGAACATATGTTCTCTAAATTAGCTTCTTAAATTGAGCAAATAAAGTATATTTTTCAAAAAAAGCAAAATAACAATTCATACATGATTATATACGAATCGTTCAGGTATATTTACACAAAAGTTATTCCTAGTAATTGATCATGTATCTCGAGTCTTTCAGGTTTACAAAATTGAATTAAAAATAAAAATTTCCTTCTTATGTAAATTGTATTGAAACCAACCTGAGAGGCTGTCACTTCTTTCTGAACTGTTGTGAGAGCTGGTGGTGCTGAAATCTTGTGACTGGTTGTGTGGCATTCTATTAGACAATCCCTCAGCCAAACGGTAGTCAGGGATGTAAAGCAAAGCTAAGGGTTGAAGGGCAAAGGTCATAGTACCTTCTTGTGATTAGTTTATAGCACATGCACAACATGCAGTTAACTCTTTATCAGCTTATAAGTAAAATATATTAAATATTTAACCTCGTGTATCATATGGGATGCGGTGCATATCTATGAAACTGGAAAAAGATGAAAGAAACTGAAATAGCATAATCCAATTAGTTGAATTTGTAAAGTTTTAGAATACATGCAAGATACATTAAAGGAAGTGAGAACAGTAGTGGGTAACCCATAATTTTATTTCCATGCAGAGAACATATTCATAAAAGAAAATTAAGAACAAGAATCACCATTGTTGCCTTTTCCCTGATCTGGAAGAGAGTAACCAAATCCCATTAAGTCACTTTTCTGCTGAATTGAACTTTTCCACTGAGGATCTGGTAAGTCAACCGCCAATTCATGGATGCTGTTGGAATGCAGTATTTGCGTTGTGGCATATGGAGTAGCTTGTGTTATTTGGCTGGAACTATTGTAACTAGTTTTGGTACTGAAGTCAATGCTGCTATAAATGGCTCCATCAGAAAGCATTGTGGCAGTTTTATCCCCTGGCATTGGAGGTAGCACATCTGGGGTGCAAACAGAGAAATGGAAGGAAAAAAATAGCATTATAAAGAAAAAATACTAAGCTATCAAGGTTTTAATATGAAAAATAAATATATCATGCTGTACATTTGCTTTTTGGCTGAGATAGTTTCCATGAGCCAGTGAAGGGAAAATGATGTATAGCCTATGCCTTTCTATCAGCATCTTTGACAAACTTTGCACTTGTCCTTCACATTTCACTGCTTAAAAGCCATATTTCTTCCATATCTTCAACTGTGAAAATGAAGCTTGGAATATTTCGATCCCGAACACTGTTTCCAATTGTTCATTTTATGTCAGTGCCAATGACACTGTCGTGCTCAAGGGATAAGATAAAAATCCCAGAAAGAACAATCTCCTTGTATTTTCCTCCCTGCCAATTCCATTATGCGAGCACTGCACAAACTACTGAATGAACACAGAGATACCTTCAGTCATTCTTCAAGAACCTTGGTCAATGCTGCTTTAATGTATTTATTTTTAAAATCACCTGAATAATAAATTATTTTGGATTTTTTTTATTTTCAAGAACTTCATCTAATTGAGACTTGAAATATGCTAAAACATAGAATTACTTTAAATTTAATATTAGATGATGAAATGATTTGATTTTTCATCAAAATTATTTTAACCCACTAAGTGAAATACAATTCATTACTATAAAATTAAATGGGCAAATATTATTTATCCAAAATAATTACCAAAATATTAATGATTAGCCTAATGCAGTATGAACTCTTTTTATTTTTCATTTTATTTCAATAAAAGGCATAAACCAAATTCTCACATGAAAAAGTGAATAGTGTAGTCAAGATCAATTTGTGAAAATTATATGCTGAGGAAAAGAAATGAAATATCCTGATATACCGTGACCTGTGTGTACTTTGACAACAAAATTTATGAAAAACAAATTATTTTCATAGGGCAGCCAAAAGACAAATATAGAAATAATGAATCAGAAATCAATTGTCCAAATTAAAATGATCATATTCATTTATAGCATTTTTATATCACAGACTCTGCAGACTCAATGCAGTTTAAAAGCTAATTATTTTTCTAGAGAAGGCCCACCTTGAGCACTTTCCATTTCTGAGAAACACTCACAGACAAATAGATGAATTGTATAGGTTTAAAGAAAAGAATGATCAAGGAACTATAAAGAATGACTGAATGAACTGGGAATGTTTCACTCTGAGAAGAATGAGGAAGGATATGTTTGCACTTTTCAAGGACCAGAACAGATGTTACCCAGAAGAATATAAAGAGCTACTCCCACTTGTTCCAGACTAGTGGGAGGGACTAAATTGATTTAAGATTTAAAAAGGCAGAAATGTTAGAAAGAAAAAAATTAAAAATAGGAGCATTTTAATAGTGGACTCTATTACTTATACTGTACTTTAATTCAGATTCTTGCACTGAATTACTTACAGTAGAATGCTAAAGCCAGGTTGCTGGTTGGGATACTACATTGTTAGTTTTATACCTATTTGAAAGTGATTGCACTGACTTTCAATTAACTAATTATTTCTGTTTATGCATTTGTTTATGATATGTAAGGTCATAATCTAACTGGAACTCATATGCTTGGAATCTGTATCTGTTGCTATATATTTAGTCAATCAATGTGATTATTGCAAGAGTTTTGATTTATATGGTTAGAACTACAGATTTCAGATGGCTAAATTGAGTGGCTGTGGATTTTTGGGAATTTTGGGTGTCGAATGTTCTATGTTTGGTTCTGAATGGGATTACCACTTCAAACAGAGCTGTTGTGTGATTTTTGGGTTATACTAGATTCATAGCTTTTCCTTTAAACTTGGATCACCTTACTCATGGTCATCTCTTTTTTATTTTTTAAATGTGTATACCACGTGATTCCCTGTGGCTGAAATTACTGCAATGTGCTTTACATGGGACTATCTTTGGTGACAATTCATTACTGTGCAAGCTGCCCTGGGTGGCAGTGGGTTTGTTTTAGATGGAATTCAAGAGGCTGGCAATCAGCTTTAAAGCTCTTCATTGCACAGGGGGATCACTTGTCTCTGATTATCTTTGCCAATCTAATTAAATCTTACAAAGTAGGTATTTTTCAGATTCTGTCATTTCAGCAATATCATTTGGTGGAACACAGGAGACCTACCTTCTCTATCACAACCCGCCCCCCAATGATCTGAAAGGCCTGCCCTTTGCAAAAGCCTTGATGAGCCATTTTATTTCTCCCATTCCCCCCCTCCACACACCATAAGCTTTTCATATTTTTCAAATACATCCAGATAGTTTGCTTGTAACTGATGAATTGTGTAATGGATTTGAATCTTGTTGTACTTTATTTTTACAATATTATGCTATTTAATTGTATGTCATCTTGAGTTTATGTCAGGACAGCAATTATAAAAATTGACTAAATGTAATAAATATTTTATTTTGTAAATCTCTTGAAATATAGAAAGCTTTTGTATAAATATATAGTGTAACAATATATCATTACCGGTACTTTTTATTTTCATTGTTTATATTTCCATCATCATTTTTTTTTAACAAACATGTTGTACAAAGAAACAATGTATCATGCATGTTAAGAAATTTGAAAATGTACCTCCACGACCAAAATTCCCAAGATCACTTGGTCCATTGGTACTGTTGTTAACAGGAAGGCTGGTAGCAGGCCAAGAATCCGCAAGCCAAGGATAACTTGGATCACTTGCATTTAACAAGCCTGGCCGACTAAAGAAATCCAATAATAAAGTATTAATGTGAGAAATCTATGTAATTGTAATAAAGACAATTTTATTGGAAAGTTTGTGGAGCAAATGGAAAGAGGCATTCCATTTACAGTTGTAACAATTCTATGAAATTTGTAAAGTAATTTTATATCAAAACAGTGAAGTATGTGCATTTAAAAATCTTCAGAGTAAACTTGGATTCTGTATAAACCTTACACACTGCCTGTAGAAACTGGTAGCATACCCTCACACAGTTTGCTGTCATCCCAATGAATTCTATTGTCTGGGCTGAAAAGAAGTAATAGGCCGTACCACTGAAAGAACCTAAGCCAGGAAGAAATGATAAATTGCTACCTCAAGGGAATAATCATTCAAAGTGACTGCTCTATATCAACCATTTCCAGTCCTCTGGTGACTATTTTTTCACTTCCTGCATACCAAATGTATGTCTGTTATCTAGAAGATGCTAGAGTGCTCTTGCATGAATTTAAAAGCAAGCAAGTTTGAATGGGATTAATGGAAAATTCAAAGTATCTGTTCTACCTATGACAGCAGACTTCCATATGTTTATTTTCAATTTTTATAAACTACTGAAGGCAGAATATGTATTGACTGAAACAAATGGGTGAGATATACATTAGGTTTAATCTTGTTCCGAAACTTTGGCAAGATAAAGATGGAGAGAAAATATGAAGCAAGTAAATTGAAAGTATACATATTAACATTTTTAAAAGCAAAAATAACCTTGGGAATCAGAATTTTGCATTAGCAGGTATTTCATCAGATGTTTGTACATAACATTTATGACAGTATATTTTTTCTTGCACCCCCTTCTGTATAATTTCAGAGAGAAGTATCAGTTTCTATAGAAACGGCAATAAGATGATCACACAGCTTGCTTCTCATTTATGTACTCTCATTAGACTTAATCCCTTTTTTGCTAAAATATTGATTCAATGAGAGATGGGAAGTTATTACCAGATCCTAATTACAGTCTCCATATTGGCACTGAGAAAATATATGAGCATATATAGGTCTGTTATCAACTTTTATCAATTTCAATTGAGTGACCACAGTTGTAGAATCTAGTCCTATCAATTTACAATTTATTCATCTTCTGTGAATCATTTATTTTGTGAACGACTGTGTGTAATTGTTCATTCACTGCAATTTAATGGAAGCCAATAAGGTCTCTTAAACAACAACTTCATTTACTAATGCCTAATTAATGCAATAACTATCCTGAAAACAAATTAATACATTCCTTCTGATATTTTCTACTAATTTCTTCTTGGGCATCTGGGAGTTATCAAACATCTGGGCTTCATTTCCTTAAGTGTACAACAGATCATTAAAAGCCAGTTTAATCCTTTTAATTCCTGCTAGAATTGCTACTTTTACATCTGATCATCTCTCTGTCTCTGGCTCCTAAAAAAGGAAGAAAATTAAATGAGCTAAACATATGAGAAATCCAAAGAAGTATGATCTGTAAATATAGAAGTAAATATGGAAGTATACCTTCCATTGCTCATAAGTCCTCCATCTCCTCTTTGAAAAGTGACTGGTTTGTGTTTCAAATAGAAAAAAAAGAAAAGAAAAAGTGCATTAGTATTTTATATTGAGTGAAATTATAATATGTAGGATAATTCATAAAGTCAAAAGGCCTATGCTCCACCCACCTGAGGATTGTATTTTAAGTGAGATAACTAAGTATAAGGATAGTGAAAGCCAAGGTAATTCCTGTTTCCTCAGCATGATGTTAATTTAAGTTCGTCTTTTTTAGTGACATGCTTACCGGATAATTTATTTCTGATTTCTTGTGATTATGGAGTTTATAGCAATTTTTGAAAATCAACTGACTAAAATTGAAAGACTTATAATACACTGAGCCCAAAGCCACTGAAACTGTGCAGGTCTGATAAAAGCATTACCTTTATTTCTCCAGCTAAATTAAAATGAAATTGCATACTCTTAACATGTTAGTGCTTGTTAAATAATAATATTGTTAAACAAACAACAATGATGTTATGGTCATAATAATATTATCACAAAAAAGAAGTGAAAAACATGTTAAAACTGAAAACTGAAAAAATTGTAGTTTCACAACAAACATTCTGTATTGTCTTTATTACACAATTTGATAATTGTGTAAATTGATACTATACTGTAATTATTAAGACTATATCATAAACCCATTTTAAATCAGTTCAGTAAATAGTATTCAGATCCAATCATAATGTTCTTAGCAAAGTAGTTGTTAGCCATTAAACCCAATATTTAGGAAAATTATTTTCTCAAATGACAATCCAGGATACTTTGCATTTGGTTCTGAAAATCATACATGTCTGGGAGAAGGCAGCCAAAATTTCTGTGCCAGTTGCTAAAGAGTAAATGTGACTTTAGACGCTTTGCAGCCAATAGAAAGATCAGCAGCTAAAAAGAGGCAAAAACTCAGCCTTCCATCTTCTGATGTCGGTAAAATGAGGATCCAGATTGTTGGGGGCAAAATGCTGACTCTAACTGATTAGAGAGGGCTGTAAAGAATTCTGAAGCAGTATGTAAGTTTAAATGATATTGTAATTGCTATTTCTGTTGTATCCTTTAATACAGTATTATGCAATAGGTTAAGTAGATTTAATTAAATTCAATATCTATTAAATATTTCATATTAGTGCAGCACAATTTACATTCAGATATAGCATAAGGTGGAATTCACAGATATATGTTGAACTCTCTGTGTATGATTTTTATTTATTTATTTATTTAATTTATATTATAAATTTATACCACCTATTCACCCATGGCAACTCGAGGTGATTTACACAATGTAAAAACCACGTTTAAAACAAAAAATAAAAATAAAAAAACAATAAAAATTAACAAAAAGAATCAAATAAATTAATAAAGTACAATAGAACAAAATCTGGAAAAAAATCACCCCCATCTCCCACCCCAACAACAGATACATTAGCCATTTGATGGGCTCCATCCCACTCTGGGTTCCCCAGGCCTGCTTGCAAAACCAGGTCTTCAGTGCCTTCCAAAAGAATGCTGGAGTGGAGGTTGTTCTAATCTCTGGGGGAATGATGTTCCAGAGGGATGGAACCACCACAGAGAAGACCCTTCTTCTGGGTCCCATCAGGTGTATCTCCCTCATGAATGGGACCTGCAACATTCCCTGCCTCCCCACTCCCCGCTCTAATGGGTCAGATAGATGTGACTGGCAAGAGACGTTCCCACAGATAACCTGGTCCCAAGCCATGAAGAGCTTTAAAGGTGACAATCAGCAACTTGAATTGCACCTGGAAGCAAATCAGCAACCAATGCAGCTCCTGCAGGAGAGATGACACATGTGCACACTGGGGTCTGCACAAAACCATGCAGGCCGCTGCATTTTGCACCAACTGGAGCTTCTGGATGCTCCTCTAGGGCTGCCCCATGTGAGATCCCTGTGAGAGGGATCTTGGAGTCTTAGTGGATAACCAGCTAAATATGAGCCAGAAGTATGCAGCCCATGCCAAAAAGGCTAATGCAATCCTAAATTGCATTAACACATGGATACAATCGAGATCAAGTGAGGTACTAATACCACTCTATAAAGCCTTAGTAAGACCACACCTAGAGTATTGCATCCAGTTTTGGTCACCACATTATAAAAAAGTACAGAGAAGAGCAACCAGAATGATTAAGGGACTGGAGACTAAAACATATGAAGAATGGTTACAGGAACTGGGGTTGGCTAGTCTAGTAAAGAGAAAGACCAGAGGAGACATGATAGCAGTCTTCCAACATCTGAGGGGCTGCCACAGAGAGGAAGGGGTCAAGTTATTTTCTAAAGNGTTGTGGGAGCATCATCACTTGAGACTTTCAAGAAGAGATTGGACTGCCATTTGTCAGAAATGGTGTAGGGTCTCCCCCTTGGACTGGGGGTTGGACTAGATGATCTACAAGGTCCCTTCCAACTCTGATTATCTGTTATCTGAATGTTCCTCATATAAGAAAATTTGCATTTCTTTATTATCCTCATATATTGGCAGATATTTATAAATCATTATTAAATAGGAAATTTCATCTGGATATATCTTATAATTTAGTATTTTATCCAAATCCAAATTTCTTTCATTTAAATTTAGTTGACAGTGTGTTGGGTCTTTGAAAGTATCGATACAACCAACTCATGGAAAATGGTTTATTCTCTTGCCTTCTGTGTCCCTGTGCAGCATTTTCATGAATTTGGAATAGTTTCTATGGAGACATATATATGCATCAGAATTCTTTTGGAACCCACCTACAAAAATTATTGGACATATGTCCTAAACATAATTTTAAACAAGCTGAGAAAATGACAAAGAATTTGGCTGGGGTGATGAATTAAGCACTACGTTAGATGTTTCTATCTTTGTTTGTTTTTCAATTTCTAGAATTACAGATTAAGGATAAACAGTCAAATACTGTAGAATACATCTTTATTGTGCATCAAAATTATAACCATGCAAGCAGGTTCTATTAATCTAAATGTAACTAAATTTAATAGAAGTACTAAATATCATGAAGATAAAAAAGGAAACAAATATTTCAACTTTATACTATTTCTGTCTTATCTACGGCGTTTGCACTAAATTGGTCACTTTTTAATTGCCTTACATTGGCTTTAAAATGTTGAAGAGTGATCATTTTTAATATAGAATTAGACTTTGTAAAAAAAATAATATAGAAATTTTAAAACAAGAACAGTGATATTAGATTTTTGAAACATGATGTTATTAGGAACTTATTCAACAATTAAGCAATCATTGTTAACCTGTGATTTGAGGATGGCACCTCCAAATGCCCCACACAATTAAATCTTTCACAGTTAAAATGGAGAAAGCAGAAAATAAAGTCATACATAAATATTTACAAATATCATCTGGAAAAGTTTAACCTAACATTCATACTGGCTAGGGTAGAAAAAAAATTTAAACACCCAGAGCTGACATTTCACAGCAAAAGAGCTTTGTGGAAGGCTATCTCTAGTAGGCCACATTTTCCAACTACAAATAAAAACATCAATGCTGCCAGCCAAGTCTCATTTCTTTTTCTGATAAGCTTTTCCTCAAATGTGAATATAGACTAATCTTCTTTTATATATTACCTCAGAAAAGATAATCAGTGTTGAAATTTTTACCAAAACTTCTACTTGTGTGGATGATTCTGTCAAAACAAATTATATTAATGTACACTGTTAGTTGATATTTAGCGATTCCTTTTTACTTTGAATTTAATTTATTACTTATGTCAGAATCTTTAATTTCCAGGAATGTGCATACCTATTGTTTGTAAACCAAAATGTACACTTTAATTCAGACTGACATAGTCATAACACATTTTCAGATTTCTTGAAAATGGATGTATTAATAAATTCAGGACCTGTAGGAATTAACTCCTGTTTTGGTAGATATCTATTGCATATATAAAAAGATAAATCCATAATGTTTATGTTTTGTTTTTTATGTAACAGATACAAAATAGCCAGAAAAAGGAAATACCATATTCTTTGTCAGTCCAACTGAACAATAATTTTATTTAGGTAAAGATAATTTCAACTCGGCTATGGGATGATTTTAATCAAACCCTGAATAACTCTATGGGCACACTGGAACGAGAAGAGGGTAATAATTTCCAAAGGTCAGTGATTTTTTAATGTACTCCCATTCAAATATAAACCATGTGTGTTCTTCAAGAGCTGAAAAAATATTGAGTGTCATACATAAGGATTTTGGGTAACTGAATATGCCTGTGATATAGCAGTATAGTAAAATCTTGGAGGCTCAAATTTTGCTGTAATGTTCATTATATATTGTGTTATGTTTTTTATAGTGTAAAACAAATTTTGTATTCTAAAATTGAAAAGATAGATAAATCAGTTTTTAAAACTTAAATGTGTACTAGATCTCTACACCAACCAATATAACATCATAAATCTGGATGTGAGCTGACTTTAAACTTCATTTTCATAAGACAGAGTCTCCATTATAGACAAGATCTTCTTGATTAATACCTGATTATCTATGATCCTTGTTTCTCTGCTATTATTTTGTTTGCCTGCCTTTTTCATTAAGTGAGAGGAAGAAAAATCTTATGAACTGAACCACTAAATGTCAGGCTTCTCATGCAGAACATCTTGGTCGTATATAATATAAAATAAACTATTATTTTGATAAACAGTAGATTAGCACCACACTGGATATACGAATGAAGAAAATTATCTTATTATTATGGTTGGTTGCAATAGTCAGCCACTGAGTTTAGTATGGATGTGGCATTTTTGTACATCTATCAAGACTTTCCCAAGAACACTGGGTAGGCAGATGTTGTTTAATAATATCAAAGGTATCATCACATGATGTAAACTGCTTATTATTATGGTCTACACAATCACAAGATGTTTATTATTATTAATTTCACAATTATCAGATGTTTAAACTGGATTTGCCATTTTTGTCTACATATTGAGTCCTTACCAAGGACCTGGGTTAGACATATGTCATTTGACAGTATTTAGGGCATTGTTACAAGATGTAAACTGATCCAAGTAAAGCTGTCTTTTTCAGTTGACTGGTGATGATTTATCAATGCCAATGGTTTTTAACTGGTAATATAGATGTGTTGGCATTACATTTTGCCAGAATCATTCTATTTCTATTTGTAGTTCTTTGTATTTTTTTTATCTTTTCCAGTTCTTTCTTTTCTATTCTGTTGTCTCTGAGTACTACTTTTTAAACTATACGTTCCTACCAATTTTTCGTTAGTGGCAGATGATGATTTTTATAGAAATTCCAATGAATCATTTTGTTGACTGTATTATTTTGTTGTTTATAATAAATTTGCATGATCTTCATGCATGAGCTAAGTATATGAACTACTATCATTTGATGATTTTTGAATTCTGACCTTGATTGCATTAGTTTGAACAGCTTGCCTTGAGCAGGCAAAAGTAAGCATGCAGTTACTTTCAGTTGTGACCAATTTCCAGGTTTTATCTTTTTCTATTTCTCTCTCCTTCTTTATATACTAAGCCAGTTAGTGCACCTTCAAAAATGTGTTTGACATGAAATAAACCCTGGCATCCACTTCTGCAGGACAGATACAATTCATAAATATCACTATGGAGATATAATGCATTGTAAATAGTGATCAATTTTCTTGTTTTTCAGTGCAAACTGTTTAGTTCAGCTTGTGTGCAGTTAATAATTCCAGTAATATAGCATATCACAAATATGGTTCAGATATTGATGATTTCCATGGTCTTTCTACTGTTCAGTTTTATGGGCTAGAATGTTCAGAATGGTATCAAGTATCCAGTTTTCCTACTAGATTTATTTCCTTATTGAAAATGTATTTGTATTAAACTCTGAGGTGGACTTTGATTTGAATATAGAATATATCTACAATTAGAGAACTAATTGTAGACCTTGAAACTGTCCCAAATGAAATAAACCTGTCCTTTTGATCAATATTATTTCTTAAACAGTTGACATTTATCTATCTTGAAGAAGTCTATTTTCCATTAAGAAATAATAAGAGTTTTCTGATAAATAATACTGCAATGACAGGCAATACTATTTTTCCTGCTAGGTATGTTTCTAAACTGTATTTCTCTTTCTCAAAACAAGCAGCCAGAAAACCTTAGCACAGACAGTCAAATGTTTTCATGCTTTATTGTGGATTATTTAAAGGGAGTCATATTGTTAATATCTTTACACTGGACATTTCCACATGCTGTGAGGTTTTGGGCACTATCAGTAAGTACTTGTGATCTCCTGCTGAGGTTTGCAAGAGACATAAGTAAAACAAGATATAAGTGAGTTATCAAAGCTGAAAGAGAGAGAGGGAGAGAGAGATGGAGCTCTCAGAGACATCAGAAACAACTCAATAGCTAAATTTAAAATGAAAAAATGGAAAAAGCTGCTGTAAAAGATGGTTTGGTAAAAGTGAAGGACATAAGCAAATTAGTTTTTTATAAAGTTAAATAAAAAATAATTCAGTAACTACTTATGTTATTATCTTATTAAAATGCATTCAAAACAAATGAAATAACCAAAAAATGTGTTATTCACTTCTATGTACTAAAATAGCATTCTATATTATTAAACAGAATTCACTTGTGAAGTCAGCCATTCGACCATATTCTCCAAATCCGGAAGAATTTCCAGAACTTTTAATAAGATCAAAATGTAGCTACAGGCCCTGATGAGCATATGTTCATTAATTCATGTTACTTTAATTCAACAGCAGCTTTATTGGCTATAAATTGAAAATCTGATGTTTAATGAAGCTTTAGATCCTAAAGTCATAAGAATATAAGGTTCTCTAGCCCAAAGATTTTAGAAGCCTATTTGTTTGACAGAAAGTTCCACATGAGTCAGTTGTTAAAGACCATGTTGGCTTGCATTTATCATCTGTGATTGATGATTATGTCTCTTTGGCTGTTTCTATCAAATTGTAAGTTTCAAATGTTTTAAACTCATCATGATTCTTTAAAACAAATAAAAGTAAAATATAAACCTTTTAAAATATAGTGTATCTATTCATTTGTGTGTTTTAGAACACTCACTTCAAATACTCTGAATTTATTTGAAATAGACATGAACAAACATTTACTAAAACATAATTATTGATGTAACATACCGATTGCTTTCCATGACATACAGCATGTACCATGGAAGAGTTCTTTATGTGCTATTATTTTTGCTTCATATAATTTTATTGCATTCAATTATATGTTAGATTTGATAAAATAAGGAAGTACATTTTGAATCTGGTTGTACAAATACTTTTTATTTGTATGACATATTTCATAAATCTATAAAATATTTATAATTTTATAAATATTTTTAATTAGAATTGGTTGTGTGTGAATAAGTTATTGCCTGCCATGTGGATTTAAGGTTGTTAATTTTTGATATCTGCCATGTAATTAAACTCAAAAAAATCTACAAAAGAAGGAAACTATAATATAGATTACACCTAAATTAAACTATAATGTAAATTACTTCAAAATTTTGCAAGTTTGTACGTTTGTACTCTGTCTTCTGCTTTCACTTCAAACAATACCTATTAAATTATTTTTAAATAAAAGATTAAGAATAAAAAATTAACAAAGCTGAAAGTGTGAGCATGGTATTTTAAGGTGAGATATATTAATATTATAATATAGAATTCTTTTAGAATCACTGGTACAATACCACATTAGTATGAAAGAATGCTAATTCTTGCATGAGAGTTTTTAATTATTTTATAAATTGAATAATTTTAATAGATTCATTTGTATGGTCCTGGGGAAAGAGAACTAACGGACAGTACCTGCAGGGGTGAAGGTGAAGGACTGGACTGCAAAACAAGAAAATACATTGTGAGTTATAAAACTCTTAAGCAACGCCAATCACAGGGCATGGCTGTCTTTCAAAAATAAATTTTACATGTTTTAAAATCAAGCTCAAATTATAGCAATTCATATTTAAGCATTAGTAGCAGCCCATAATAAAGGATTGATCATAAATGCATGGGTTTTTTATATTTATATGAAGTAGTTACATGGACATGCAAGCTGGCAGCATATAATGCTATGTTTTGTTTTCAAATGTAATTGATTATAAATTTTCATCATCAGGCAAATGCAACATTTAACAATAAATATACAAGTGTGTACAATATGACACACTTTAAAGTGTTACAGGAGTTAATACCATATACATAAATATTGGAAGAGAAATTCTATAATGTTATGTTTTTGATAATGGTTTTATGCTGACTAAAAGTATGTGTTTGCCAGCAAGGAACCAAATTTTTTGTGTCCTTTAAAAGATATTTATTCTGGGTATATATTTTCCATATATGGTAAACCTACAAATTGTTAGATGTTACAAAGCTATTTGTAGAAACATGCTGAGATGTCAAACAATTAAATAATGAGATTTGATGAAGTATGTATTTAGCACATCTGATGTTTCTAAATGTCTAAATAAAGCAGCAAATCTATTACCCCTCCCTTAAATATGTAAAAAATGGTTATTTAATCATTCTGGATAATAAAACAAAGCTACCAGTAGTGCCAGTTAGTTTCATGATATAATTTTTGAACAAAATTTGACTACTTCCTTAAAAACAGAGAAAGTTGAAAATGCTATATTTATTATAAGGAAAGGGGAAAATAGAAATCTCCAAACCAAACATTGCTTTTAAAATTATAACCATAAATGTTCAATGTATGTAATCATTAAGAAAAAAATAACAAGTCTAAAATCTGATCTGAATAGCACACAGCCAGGGTTTTTCAAATAGAACATGAATAATATTTTTCTTCAAAAATAATGTTATTGAAATTGTACAGAAATTCACAGCCTTCTTATTTAGCTGCAGTGGAATATGCAATATTAATATTCTTGCTTCACACCAGTCTTAATCCAGAAGGCAACATGAAGGTTATTAAAGGTCTTTTGCTTTATACTGATTTCAGTTCAGTTGTGAACTAAGTTGATTAAGTTGAGGTCCACAGGGCCCATGTAAAAAAAGTATTTTAATGTAAATCAACTTTCTAAGGTACACATTTTGGCATTTTTACATTGCCTTCATACCATGGAAGCAAAACCTTACGTTATCCAAAATAATAGAAAAACACAAGAAGAGATTCCAAAATTTATCCTTATGCATTTTTATTTCTTTCATGAATAGAAAATGTGTCACACACTTGAATGCCCCCAGTGTTTTATACTGTTTTATCAAAAGTAAGTAAATATTTATTTACAATATATCCAGTATTATCAAACAAAGTTAGATAGACTCTAACTCAGTTATCATGACTTAATGAACACAAATTAGGACAGGATTTGAATGTATTGAGCCTCTTTTATTCATTTATGGTGGAAAGTAAAATCACATAATAAAGACATATTGTCTCCATATCAATTAATTTGGTTATGATTAAATGATTGAAAATAATGATGATACAATGAGTTGATCTTTAGTAACCTGAGCTTATCAGTTCAGCTTTATTTATTTTATCCTTCTTTACTTTAGCAAATAGATAAATAAATAAGCCTGCTGAATTTGTCTTTCACTTAGGGAAAAAGGTGTATCTAAAGTTCTTGGGCTTCTTATATCAGATGTACTTATTATGTGAATATTAGACAGCTTTCTGGTAGCAGTGATGAAATATGATGCAGAGCAATGCACTTAAAGCTTTTCATATTCTTGTTCTTTTACAGAATAATAAACAACATTCAATATACTCAACTCCTTATTCTGTGAACTAGATATATTCCTGCTGAATATTTATTGTAAACTATTGTTCTTACCTGCATAATTGCTCAGGCCCTTTCTCTTCTTTCTGCGCCAATAGAGCCAGATACTGAAACCCATGAGTATAACCCAGCAAGCACCACCAATTCCAGCAATAAAGGCAGGTTGCTTGACAACATCTGTAATTTGTTCTGTTATGCTATTGTTGTTTTCAGTGATGATGACTTCATTACGCCCTCCTGGATAACATAAATAATTGGACTAAATAAATAAAATAATAATAATATATAATAGCAGACCATTTTATGTAACCCATGAAAACTGACACAATTTGGAATTAATGAGTTGACCTAAGACTGGAAAGCCGTGGTTCAGATGCTACATTTTAGCTCCAGATGATAGCTATTGTGGGAAAAAATTGGAGGGCAGAATGTTATGAATACAACCTTGAATTCCGAAGGAAAAGGCAGGATATAAATTTAATTAATATTATAATGATTTTTCTTTGTTCTGAGCAAGTGCAAAGTGAAATGTAAAGATATACTCAATTTTGTGACTCAGTTGAAATTCAAGTTCCAGTTGTAGTCCTTCATTGATATTTTGATTTGTGGCTGTTTTAACTCTCTTATTCTAAATTTCCCTGTTGCAGCTTGTTTTTTGACAAAAGTATCAGGTAAAATTGGGATGGGACATAAATATTGTCAAAAATATAAGAAGTTTCTATAAAATTCTCACTAAGACAAATTTTAAAACAGATGCATTATTAGGGAAAAAAGAACAAAATTTTCCCAAATTAACTAAAAACAAGGATAGAAAATAATTTAACTATGTTTTTCTTCTAGAGATATTTAAAGGCGTACATTCATATCGGTTGTATATTACTGAATTTTTTACTAAAATAACCACTAATTTTATTTTGCAACCTGGATATTGTGAAGAAGCACTTTTATGGGTTTATTTATTTATTAGATTTTATTTACTTTATAAGTAACTCAAAATGGCAAACATACATAATATTCCTTCCTCCTCCTGTTTTCCCCACAACAGCAACCCTGTGAAGTGGATTGGGATGAAAGAGTAATTGAACCAAAGCCATCCAGTTTAATAATGTTGAAATAAAGTGTTCAAGATTTTTTTTTAAAAAAAACACCTTATAGTAATGTATGTTGTACCTACCTTATCTACTATGAGCAAAATAGAGGTCATGTTTATGGAATGTTCTGAACTAGGGTCCCTGCTCACAGTCACTTCTATGCTCATAATCTCCACTGTAGATTGGATTACCACAATACACTCCATAGGGGCAGCCCTTGAAAGCCATTAGGAAGCTTCCTCTGGTGCAGAATGTAGCAGTACAGACAGTTATTCTATGCTGTTATTCAGTGTATGAGACACTACTATTTTGTGAGTTGCATTGGCTTCAAGTGGGTTTCCAGGTTCAATTCAAGAAGTGGTAATCACTTCTAAATCCTTTTGTGGCTTTGAATGGCATTACTTATGGAAATATTTCTTTTTAGTTGTTTTTACTTGTTCTACCTGATCCAGCAGGAGGCACTTACTTAGCCATCAGTTAAGGAATGTTGGCTGATAAAAAACATCATTCCGTCCACATTAGTCTATCCAGGAACATGTTGGCCTTTTGGCCCTGAAAACTTGATATTGGGACTGAACCTGGTGCCCAAGTGTATATAATATGAACCATCAATTAGATAAGTGGATGGCAGTTTTATAATATATGTGATATGGTTTTATTTTTTTTTGTATTTTATGTATTTTACTTTATTCATGCGTGTGAGATAGGCAATTATATAAATTGGTATCTTCTATTTAATATAATCCGTCATATCTACTGTTGGATGATATATATGCATAGATGGGACACTAACATTTAACCCTCCACATATTGATTCATAAGCTTTTTATGAAATAATGGTGAAATCATAAATAAAAACAGAATATATAAAACTTTTACATTATTGTAATTGCATACATTTAAAATTTAAAAGTAATTTATCTATCTAAACTACTATTTAGTAATGTTATATAACTATTTTATATAATGAATAACACAAATAGCATCTATTACAAAGCACAGTTTTATTTATCTTGTTTTGGAAATCACAAAATCTCTAGAGATGACTAATTTCTTCCCATTTACTGGAAAAAAATTTTCATATAATGAACACCCAGTCTAAAAGTCATTAGCAAGTAAATTACAAAGTATATAGGCTACATTTTGGTTAATAGGATTAATTTGCTGTTTGAATGGCTCAGCAGAATTAGGCTTCTTTCCAGTCTGCCACTGAATATGGTCAACTTTGTAATCATTAAATTGTCTAATCCCCAAATAAGCCATTTCCTGTACAAATAAATTCTATATGTTGAAAAAAGGTGTAATTGTATCATTTTAAAGGTATGGAATTTGCTTCCTTGATGATGAAATGAATATAAACTCATAATTTATTAAAATACATATGTATTTAAGCTCTCAGATTCTTAAATTCATTAAATAATTCATTATATTGCTTTTTCTTAAAATATTTTTTCTTAATAAAATCTCTTTTCTCAAAAGCTAAGCTATAGGATATATGTGAAAACTATGATCAAATTTCAAACAATTCAAATACCATTTTCATTTGTCTTGCTTTGAAAACCATATCATTTTCAAATTTATTAAAATTTGAAGTTTATATCTAATAAAGCCATACCATGTCATGTCAGCATATTGGTTCTAATCTTAAATAAAAAAAAAAAATTATTTGTTAAACTGGATGCAAATAATGATAAATACTAGATATTTCCAAATTCTATTTCAGTGCTGGAGCAGAGAAAGAAAATTACTTTCTGTAAATGAATAGCTGTTGTATGTAGCATGAGTTTTATTTCAGAAAAAATCTGCTTCTTTATGTCAACATTTTTAAACCACGTTTTAAATTGTAGCTGCCTAATTCAAGAAGAAACTTTTACTGCTATAAAGTAATTCCAATTTTGACATTATTTTACCATTCTACCCAATTCCATCCTGTAGTATATTATAATGAATGCCAAAGTGATTTACAAAGAAGGGTTTGGCAAATAGGGACATTATTCTGCAATAACAGTATTGTTTGTTTTCCTCCTTCTATAAGTATCTTTTGAAGTACTTTACTGAATTTACTGCACTTAGTAAAGGCCCTGTCACACTGCCCAACGGATGCAAAACGTTTGTAAAAAGGACACAGCGGACGAGCACAAAAATGTTCCATCCGTGGTGTTATTGTCTCCCCTTCTTCGCTCTCCAAAAGGTGCAAAAAATGGTTTGCATAACCAGGACGAAAGGTAACATTGGAAAGGAACGGAGCGCGGGACTGAGCGGAGCGCAGAGCGGATGAGAAGTGGTGCGGGGAATGAAGCATCGGAGCTATTCTGTGCATCCTCTACGGCAAATCCCTGCGTAGACATCCTATTTCTAATATCCTTAAATACGGTCCCCTCTGTGAACGTTTTTCCCCATTTTAAATGCTTTCTTGCATGCTGCATCGCTTTCATCCTTTACTCCGGTACTCATGCGTACTAACGCTGCATGTCCAATTCCGCGTCCCCGTTCCACTTCCTCCCTGCCGTTCCCACTTTACCGCTGGAGAGGCAGATTCGCATGTCGCCAGATTCCACAGCGATGCCAAGCGGATATAAGTGGCTGACCAATGCCAATGCGTATTAGTGAAGTTATGACAATGGATGCAGACGGATTGTCCCCCGTTATGCCTATGGATGCAGATAGTGGCGCATTTGATACATTTTTCTGCTCAAAAAAGTTTTGAGCAGCCTCAAAACCTTTTGTTTGAGCAGGGCAAACCCTCCAGCCGATTGAAATGTCTAATAGACAGATTGATATATGCGTTACGGAGGTACGAGATGGGACATTGCAAAACACGGCATGGCAGTGAGTTACAGAACGGAAGGCATCGCGTTAACCAACGGATGGTAAGTGTTTTTCTCTGTTTTACATCCTCTTTCCATCCGTTGCTGCAGTATGATAGGGGCTTAATGTGTAGCCTAAACCAGCAAAACACAGAAATCACAACTTCTTTAAATGGAATATATTTTAAAAACATATTAGACCAATAGACTATATAAAATGAGCCAGTTTCTGGTAATTTAAAATAAAGAAACATTCTGATTTAATGACTATGTTTTAAAAGTTTTTGATCATTGGGATAGGTAGAAAAGTATGAAATTCACCCTTTAAGTATTTTTTCCTAATGATTATTCAGGGTAATGAAAAATATGGTGGCTTTCTACTTTCTAGCTCATATTTAAAAAATAAATGTATTATAGTAAGCATGGATCCTCTGGCTAAATCCTACAAGAAAGATGTAAAAATCACCTTTTAAATGAAAAAAAAACTTTAAATATGAATCTAAAGCATATATTATAAGTAATTTAGAGATTACATTTCAGTAGCAAGGGGCTGTAATGATCTTATGCCTTTTCCTTCCGTGGTTTATGTAGACATGGAACTATACTATATGTAGGATATTTAGGTGGTTGTTTTTTTTGCTGCTTCACAATGCTGAAGAGCAATTTGATAATTTCCAAGTTAAAAACGAAATAAGCAATGTATCTCAAATTAAATGGCACTACTTGGATGCTGTAGACTTTCAAATATTAATTTACCACTGTAAAGCTATTGAACCGTTCCCAAACCTTTTAGTGATGCAACTAACCAACTCTCGATAACTATACTATGTAAGAGCAAAATAAATTCTTGAACTCAAACAGAAGGGTAGAAGTGAAAAACAATGCATAGCTGTTCATATTGCAGGATATATTCTTCTGTCAGCCTGTTGACCAGTGGCTATGTTTTAAAATAATCTTAATTTTATTTTTAGTTACTTTAAAAAAAATGGTCTACATCTATGCTGGACTTGAGACAGAAAGTTATGCTATTCCATTTATGCAACTCACTTTACAAACGTCATCATCTGCAAATTCAGAATCCTCTGCTATTTAATAGGCTGAATGGGTAGAAAATTCTCAAGGCAATTTTCAGAAAGCTCTAAAGTTTATGACATATCCTTAGAAATGACAAAGTCCCAATTATATCAATGTACTTTTAATTAGTAGTCTGTAAAACTGTTCTATCCTTTGAGCCTTGCACTTACATGCACAAAATTAGATATTCATTTAAATGATAGAATAACATTGCTTTGTGATTTTAGAGGATGAAAATAAGTGAACATGGATGCATATTTCCAGTTACGGTCAACAATATTAATGTGTTTGGTTTTGGAGAAAAACACATTAATTAATTTAGAATTAGTTTTTGTTAGATTTAATCATAAACATAAAATACAGATCCGTGTGGAGGAAAAAATGAGAAAAAGTGAAATCATGTATCACTAAATTACTTCATTTACTCCAGGTGTTTTTGAATCAGTACTGTCAGGTTAGCTAATTAGAATACAGATGAGGGATGTATCTGACCTGTAATGCTTCATTGTTTCTATAGACTAAAATATAATGAAATATATTGGACAGTAATGAAGAATAAAACTAATTTGCTGGACCAAAAATTAAACACTTCAAATTTTATTGTACTTATAATTGTGAAAATTTACATCTGTTTCTCTAATTATTACACCAACAGTAGGAATCTGCACAATTGTTATGGGGAGAAAAAGACCCTTATAACAAACATAGGCAGTATTCTCACTGTATTTAAAGAAAATGCATTCTCACTTTTTTCCACCTTGACTGCTACTTTGAATGGGTCTATTTTACCCTATTAAGAATAAATTCTATTGTTTGTCATGTTTGACATCTACTTTAGTAGTCTAAAGCTTCTAAATGCTTTCAGATTAAGGTCCTTCTGTTATAATTTTAGCTTTCAGATTAAGGTCCTTCTGTTATAATTTTATTTATGGAAGGGATTGGCAATCCTTGTTAGCAAACCTATCTATTCACAAAACCAGGCTTTCAGTTGTATTTTCCAAATCACTTGAGGGCAGGATAAGAAGCAATGGGTGAAACTGATCAAGGAGAGAAGCAACTTAAAACTAAGGAGAAATTTCCTGAGAGTTAGAACAATTAATCAGTAGAATGACTTGCCTCCAGAAGTTGTAAATGCTCTAACATTGGAAATTTTAAAGAGCTTGGATAACCATTTATCTGAAATGCTATAACATTTCCTGCCGAAGCAGGGGGTTCACTAGAAGACTTCCAAGGTCCCTTCCAACTCTATTCTACCGTGTTTCTCCAACAATACGGCCTCCACCAATAGGAAGCCCCACCATGTTTTATAGGCATTCAATTTATAA
>BHFT01021876.1:0-14752 GCA_004320025.1 Laticauda laticaudata
GTTCGCTAAAGGCTACACAGATCTATACCTTGAATAAAGAGCTGAAGTTACACTGGTCTCCTGTCTCCTGATTTCCTGAGCTTCAACAGTTAGCATCAGAAACTAATAAATCAGGCAGGTGTATAGGACCAATAAGGTTTGCCATGCTGTTTTATTCCTGGTTATCAGCAGGTCTTGTGTGTAAGCCACCTTCCCCCATTGTGCTTAACTGATTAGTTGTACCTAGACTGGAAACATGGTGAAGTGGCTTTGAAAAGCACGGTCTAATTTTGCCATAAGAAAAATGCTCTGATGATCTTTGGTATCTGCCAGAAGATTAAGATATTGGTATTTCCAATGTTCAAAACATTTTAGTCATGAAGACAAAATTCTCCAAGGAGATTAAAAGACTTCTCAGGAAATAAAAATGGTGGAACTTAAAAAGGGAGTACCCGAAGTACCCAAAGTACTGTGTGCTTATAGAACACAGAGTACCCGAAGTCTCTCATTTCTGCTCTGCTGCATTTTACTGAAAACAATTATTGGTTGTTTATTTAAATAACTTGTTTATTTCTACTGATAAGTGAAACAGGGTAGAATGGAAGCCACCAATCACTTCCTTGAAATTGTCTAGCAATGAAAATGGTAAGGACAGTAACCCTACCTAGCCTCAATGCTGAGTGCCATAAAGCTGAGACAGGACAGTGCACTTTGTGTCAAAGTATGTTCCTACTTATGAAACCATGGAAAAAAGTATGTTAAAACAGCTGTCTGCATAGGCCATTAATTTTATATTTTCATTATGTACCTAAGTAGACTTTTAGGTTTATGTCATGCCTGGAGTCAGCAGTATCCCAATTCCTAAAAATATGTCCCCTTGGGAGTGAAATTAATTATGTTCAGAATTCAGCTGTTTTTTTTGATGCTATTGAGGCAATAACTATTAATAAAATGTTCTCTTTCAGGACCAAATCAAGTTAATAGGACCAAACACTGTAAGTATTTTATACACAGACACCTCTTGGGCCAAGAACTTGTATAAAGTTTCAATTCAAGGCACATTTAAAGAGGTAAATAATAAAACTCCAAATAAAAATGATAATGGAAATGCTGACTGACCTACTAGCAACCCTGGAAGAAGAAGCTCTAATAAAGTCCCAAAGCACAGATGAATAGACAGTGCAGTATATTGTGGAAAAAAATCCTAAAAATATTGCTTAATACTGCAGGAAAATAAATATGGTGTACCTTTTTGAAAGAAGTTATCTAATTATTGTATTGAATTGGATTGGATTTATCTCCACTGCATTTGTCCATCTATGCATCTACTATTCAACATTAAAACAACAACAGAAGAAGAAAAATGTAACACTCAGAGTGATTAAAGATAAGTCAGGTAGATATCCAAGGTTTTTCAAAGGCACTCCATTTTTAACACTTATAGAAAGCCATCACCAAGGGTTAATTACATTATTAAAAGAAGACTATTCTAAACTACAGATATTGCTTCTGAAAATATTACCTGCAAACCTCTAGTGCCAATGTTTTGTGGAAGTGGTAGACTACTGGAAGGTTCTCTCAGGGCAAATGTGTGCAATAGTCAGGATCTATTACAGGACACTGTCCTGAAAGTACTTTGTGCCAAATGACATATGGCTTCAAAGAATAAAAACAATATTACAAATTGCACTTTGAAGCAAAAGGGGAAGCTTTGCAGCATCTGAGGTAAAGATCTTATGTGCACATGCTATATGTGCCAGTCAGTAGCAGACAGCTACATTCTGGATCAACTGTAGTTTCTGGGAGGTCCTCTCAGGCAATTGCTGGTAAAACACATTGCAGAAGTTCAGAAGGTGATGAAGGCATGAATTACTTTCATAAGATTCTTGTGCTCCAGGAAATATTTCAGCTGGTGCATTAGCCAAAGTTGAACAAAGGTTCTATAATAAATTAAAAAACAGAAGTGAAACTACACATAAATAATCAGAGAGACTTATAAATTCAGATGACAGAAAATTGAGGAGGAAGCATTTCAAATTATTCAAAGAAACTTTACCTTAATGAACTCATTACAAATGACATTTGAAATTCCTCTGTAGTTTTCAGGATTGAAATCTACAAATCTCAAGACTAACTTAAAAGGGGGGAAAGAGAATGGAGAATTGAAGACTTAAAAAAACAACCAAAAAAGGGGAAAATAAGGTGAAAAGTGGACACAATGTCAGAAAGCAACAGAAAGAGAATTTACGAGAAGCAGGGGTAGTAAAGATGTAAGAGACAAAGGGGATGAAAAGAGTAGAGTGGAGAAGCAAGGGAGGAAGGGAAGAGAGAGAGCTAGTAGAAGGTTTGAAACGCAAGATGTAAACAAACCAGGACTTATGTGACGATAATGGTAAAATATAACTGAAAAAGAGATTCTGCAAAAGTACATTAAGATTGGTATTGTTGGTATTTGTATTAAAATAATGTTAGAAAATTTGGAACAACACTATGATTATAAAATGTGATAAATATCAACGTAATTATCGTTTAGGAAATTTTCTTTATTCTTTTTTAACAAAATAATGAGAATGAAATATGAGAGAACGAATATAAGACGGAATGGAACATTTTAATTACATTAATGTCTTTAAAAATATAAGTAGAAGCTGGGAGGGGAAGCAACTACGTTAAAAATTTAGAAATTTCCCATAGAAGCATGATACTTAATTAAAAGAAGGTATAAAAATGTTTAGATTTAAGATGAATATTATTTACAATAGACGTTAATTGAGTAATGGAAATTTGTTGTTGTAATTATATTATAATATTTCTATATTTTATATTCTTTTTTAAAATATAAAAGAAATATACTAAGCAGAATCCGAATGAAAGTTATGTACTATTTTAAGCCCTGTTACCACGTGCACCAACGGATGCAAAGAGGATGTAAAACGGACAAAAAGCTTGCCATCTCTGGAAAACGCGACTGTACTGCACTGCCTCCGTTGTTGGCTTCTCTCTCTATCCGTCCAGCATCCGTTTATTGAGTTTCATTCCGCTCCAAAAGTTTTGGGCTGCCTCAAACTTTTTGCCGGAAATGTATCCAGTCTCGTCATTCTGCATCCGCTACGCTCCGTACCGCATCTGTTACGAATCCGCTATATCGCTAGGCATCCGCTGCGCATCCGCAGCAACTCCATCCGCCCGCGGACGCAGGGAGGAAGCAGACGGATGCAGAACGGATGCAGACGGATGCAGGACAGATGTCAAGCGGAAACAAGCATTTAAAATGGAAAAAAATGTTCCAGCAGAGGGGACCTATCTCGGATATTAAGGATGTCTACAGGATGCTAGAGGATGCAAAGGGACACCTATACTGCCTATAAAAGGAGGAGCAACTCGTCTGCATCTCACTTTCAGACAGCAGCCCAGTGCTGCAGACTCTGCAGCCTTCACTCTGCCTCTTTCTCTTCCACAGCATTCAGTCATGTCCACCATGGATTGCGCACAAAATCCTTTCAGCAGCCAACATCCTTCTGCAACACTTGTGAAACCATCTACAGTCTCTGTTGACACAGCTCACGGGAAGAAAAGGAGCACCCAAAAAAAAGTCTGGCTCCAAGAATGGTTCGCCAGAAGAGCACAGTACATACTTGACGACAAGCTGATGTGGAGCTCAGAGCGAAGCTAACATCGGGCGTTCCAGAACTTCATGAGGATGCCTCCAGCCATGTTTGACGAACTTGTGCGCGGCTGACACCCAGGTTGACAAAGAACAACACCAACTTCCTGCCCAGCTGTGAACCTGGGCTCAAGGTGACACTCACTCTGCGGCCACCTGGTCTCAGGGACCACCTACAGAAGCATCAGTAAGCTGGAGGGTGCCACCCAGCACCATCAGCTTTGTTGTCAGAGAAGTGTGTGCAGGCCATCATCGAAGAATACAAGGAGAGGCTCCTCCAGTGCCCCTCCATGAAGAAAGGATGGAAGAAAGTTGGCAGATAGTGGTTATCAGAAGTGGAACTTCCCCACCACCGTTGGAGCCATCGATGGCAGAGCTGGCGCTCAAAGCGCCAGCTCAGTCGGGGGCCACTTATTCTCCAATTACAAGGGCTTCTTCAGCATCATCCTCTTCGCCATGGTCGATGCTGACTACAAATTCATGTATGATCGATGCCATTCAGGCAACGGCTCATCTTCAGTGATGCCCAGGTATACAACGGCCATCTCCTCAAGAGGTGCTGAAAAGCGAACCTCATGGTGGGCTTCCCATATCCAGACCCGCTGCCCAACGACACGCAAGAATGTGCCCTGCTTCATCGTGGGGGATAAATGCCTTCTCCCTCACAACCTACCTCATGAAGCCCTACACCTCCAAATACCTCACCATGAAGACAGATCTTCAACTACAGCTGCCAGGGCAAGACGGGTGGTGGAGAATGCCTTTGCATCTCTGGCAACAGGTTCCATGTACTTCTACCAACATGCAGCCATCGCCCAGAGACCATGAGCAGGATCATGGAAGCTTGCTGCAGTCCTGCACAATCTCATGCACCACCCGCTACCAGTCTTACAGAACAGGCTCGTGGACCTCCAGCAAGCAATGGGGACATGGAGCCTGATGGGAATGGAGGCAAGGGCAAAAACTTGATAGACACTGAGGATGTGCAAGGCCCAACAGAGCCTCACGTGAGGCGAAGAAGCAGCGCAACCTCCTGAAACACTGGTGCATACCCCAGCTGGAGCGGTGGAGTGGCAAGACAGGATGGTAGATGCTTAATGGATGGTTCCTTCAGCCTGTCTCACCACACTGATGAGATTGGCCCATGTTATGTTGGGTGTGCTACAATGAACAGGGCGTTTAATAAAGAGTTGTGTTATATGTTGACAGTGTGGATCAATGCTCTACATTGTAATTGATAATGAAGGACCGATAGGGGTGGCACCTGGGAGGGTGGACCATACAATCCCACTATGCTTGCACTGGAGGTTTATCTATCCCACAACTATTACCCATCCCATAGGTATTCCCTGCAATCCACAGAGTGATCCTCCCATCCACAGTAATCCCTATCCTATACCACAAGTATTCCCTTCCCATCACCACAGCTATCTTAACCCATTCCACAGGTATCCCTGCCCATCCCACAGCTATCTTAACCCATCCCAGAGTTCCCTTCCATCCACAGTATCTACCCACTCCCAAAGGTATCCCTTCCATCCCACAGCTATCTTACCATCCCACCAGGTATTCCGTTCCCACCCCAATATCCTTCCCAGTCCCACAGCTATCTTAACCCATCCCAAGGTATCCCTTCCATCCCACAGCTATCTACCCATCCCAACAGGCTAATCCCTTCCTTGCACACATCATACCATCCCACAGGTATTCCCTGCCCATCCCACAGGTATCCCTTCACCATCCCACAGATCCCATTCCCATCCCCACAGTTAGTCTTAACCCAATCCCACCAGCGTATCCCTGCCATCCACAGGGTATCCCTGCCCATCCCACAGTTATCTTAACCATTCCACAGTTCTCCATCCACAGGTATCCTGCCCATCCACAGTATCCCCTTCCCATCCCACAGTCTATCCCTTCCCATCCACAGTTATCTTAACCCATCCCACAGGTATCCCTGCCCATCCACAGTATCCTTCCCAGTCCACAGGTATCCCTTCCCATCCCACAGCTATCTTAACCCACCCCAAAGGTATCACTGCCCATTCCACTGCTATCTGTAACCACATCCCACAAGCGATGCAAAGGTAAACCATTTCTAAAAGTTCCCCCAGACTTTTATAGAAAAAAATTAATGAAGCAAGTGTGTGAAACAAAGATAACTATATAATAACAAGCTGTAAAATAAACATGACCCAAGTCCAAGTGTCAAATAAAGTCCACAAATATCCAGCAGCCAGTCCTCTGGCACTCCTCTTGGTCATCCAGAGGTGTGTGCCAGATCAAGGTGTTAGGTTGCAGGTGCTGTGGAGGGGGTGCTGCTGCAGTGCTGGTCTGTGCATTCCGCTTTATCCGCTGCACATCCGTTCTGCATTCGTTGTTTCGTTCCGCGCCTCACTTGCTGAGGCCCCCGGAAGCCTAGAGGATGCGCCATCCGCTTCCATCCGCTGGGCTCTCCGTTCCGCATCCCATTTGCATCCACCCTGCGTCCTCTCCCACGTCTGTGTTATCCGCTCCAATTATGCAAATTTTTTGGCCCCTTTTGAGCGCGGGATAACAACGGATGTAACATTTTTCTTTTTTCCGTTGTGTCCTTTGCATCTGTGGGCAGTGTGACACGGCCTATTAAGTGTTTTAATTAGGGGAAAGATATAAGGCGTCATACTCCAATCAGTGATTACAGGAGAAATTTTGTGTTAATGAGAAAAATATAGACAGCTGAAACAGGACAGACAAAGATATAATTATAATGATTTAAATTGAGAAAATAAATAAAATAGAATTAAGAGAGTGAAAAGAGGGGAGAAGCCATATAGAAAATGTTGAATGGTAATAAGATATGGAATAGTATATAAAAGTGAGCATGAACTTGAATTAATGTCTGTATGAAGAGATGTAACCTGGGATCAAGCTGTTTTCAAAAAAGATGTTTTATGTTTTTATGCTATGTGTTTTGTTTGTATATGTTTTTTTTTTAAATCAATAAAATGTTTGGGAAAAAAAAAGATATCTTACTGAAGTCCATGTAAGTTTCTGGTCTTGTCCAGCTGTGAAGCTTTCTATGGCTGCCTATCAGGTGGGGGCAATAAATCTAGGAGAAATGCCCCCCTCAAGTCATATCTGCACCTCCTCAGTGCCACCTCATCAATAGACAATGTTGGACACATCAGAAAATCTTCATGAACCAACAACAAATCTCTCATACTTGTTTAACCTCAGCCTGTTCTATCTCATTCTTACGTTCACAACTTCTAGACATCGGCTCAAGATTTTGAAAGCTTGTCCTGCATGGGTCATGTTTGTGATGTGCAATTATCTTTAGATAATGTATATAAAGAAACAAACTTGTAGCATACTGCAAGAGAACATCCATTTGGCTAATTTGTGCCCCATCTTCTAACTTTGGGAACTACTGCAAAAAAGTATCATCAGTCTTCATGCTCTACACATAGTTCAGAAAAATGTAATTATCAATGGTATTGACATTCCAATCATTGGAATAGCCTATCACATTCATTCATCTACTACTTTTCTAACCTATGATTAGATTCAACAAGGACACCATTTAGCAGGTATAAGCCCCCACTAATTCTTCCTGTCATAAGGGCTTACCGATTTATTACCTCACTCTATCTCAAGTTGGTTCATATGCCCCAAAACATATGCCTCTAACCCAGTACTGCCACAAGTTACAACAGACATCAACCCATCCTTGAACCAGTCCCTAGTTGAATTTCTGTCTTATCTGGCAGCTACAAGCTGGTTCACAATAAACTGCAACTTCAAATATTGGCATCCAAAGTTACTCCCAAACCCATGCAGAGTGCCCAGTCGATCACTGTAGTTTTTCTTCTTAAATATTACAGGGAAAGTAACTCATGTTGGCATCCAACAACAATAGTTCAAGAGTCACTTCAGAGAAGGAGGCATTGGCAAGCTTCTACCCTCAGTTTCCATCTCCAACAACAGTGGCAGCAGCGGCGGGAACTGTGGAAGTTACGGAGGCAGCTCCCCCATCCAAGAAGTGGCTGAAATGCTTCCATTGTTCCCACTGCTGCTGCCGCAGTTGTTGGAGATGACGCTGGTGAGAGAGGGACAGCTGCAGCTCAGCCTGGGCGCTTGGAATACAGGAACGGGCTGTGTACCAGGACTTTTGCAAACTTGCTCCAGCCCGAGGCTGGAGCACCAAGGGTAGCAGCAGCAGAGACGCTCACTCCGCTCTTCTCATGCCCACCCAGCCACTCGGGATTAAACAAAAATGCAGCATGTGGTGCTCCCAGGTACCTCAAAATCTTTTTTTCCTGCTGTTACAGGGACGGGAGGAAATGGGAGCAACTCAGATGCTGTTGTCAGCACTGGTGCACGGGGGGGAGGAAGAAATTAATTCACCCCCGAAAAGATGTCCTAGTTGTTTTTTCAGGGCTCCAAAAAAAATAAGGCCCAGCCTTATTTTGTGAGAAACACAGTAGTAACTGAGGTGGTGGTATAGTGCAGTACTGCAGGCTACTTCAGCTGACTGCCGGCTGCCATCAGTTTGGCAGTTCAAGTCTCACCGGCTTAAGGTTGATTCAGCCTTCCATTCTTCTGAGGTTGGCAAAATGAGGACCTAGATTGTTGGGGGCAATATGCTGACTCTGTAAGAGTTGACTGTAAAGTACTTTGAAGTGGTATATAAATCTAAGTGCTATTGCTATTGTTGACTATTTTTGAAAATATACAGGAACCAGAGGTGGAATTCAGCAGGTTCTGACCAGTTCTGGAGAACCGGTAGTGGAAATTTTGAGTAGTTCAGAGAACTGGAAAATACCACCTCTGACAAGAGATTTTACAGTATCCTTGCCCTGTCATGCCCACCAAGCTATGCCCACAGAACAATTAGTAAAAAAAATTGAATCCCACTACTGACAGGAACCACAACTATAACCTAGCCAGCCTGCTTATAGATAGTGGCTATTACTTAATTCATGCTGTCTTGCTTCTTAAATTGATCTTGAATGAGGGATTCATGTTCCACAGGCCTGTGATTAAATTCCATACCCATATGACACAGTGAAACTGTTCCTCCTTTGTTCTTCCTTTTTTCTCCAAACAATATCCTTCCCAAAATAATCAACAATTCATATCAGCTAAACATTTCATTAACTCTCAGAGAACTCTATCATAATGTCAGAAATCTTCTGAATTTAGATCCCTCAATTTTTCATTGACCAAAGGATCCCCAGCAATCTTTTAATATCCAACTCACAAACCCACTCCCCATGAATGTAGTTGCCAAAGAGGATGAAGAGATTGATGAATTCAAATGCTCATATTTTTCCAAAAAACCAACCGACCCCCCAAATAATTAGGCCAGCTCCTAATTGTTACAGCTGAGCTAGATGATTTAGCATCATCATAGGCCAAATTTTTAAACTTCAATATTTTAGGTGCTGTTTTTTTGCTAAGCAAGGAAAAGTGATCAAAGTCTTAGATAAAAGGACTTTTCTGTTATTTCATCTTCTAAAATAACAACACTGATTTAACTGGAACATTATAGTATAAACAACTGTATTTGGTATAGATAAGATAAGAGATGTAATATTTGAATAAAACTCAAAGGTTTGGCCTTATAATTCAATCGGACAGTCAGTAATGATGCTGAATAGCATGAGGGAAGGGAGTAGAGAATTGGAAAATAAATGGAAGCATTTCATACATTCTTCCAATCAGAACATTGATGTAATTGCTTTTTAAAAAACTTACTTTCTCAGCTAAATTGGACAAGATTATGGTTTATACCTCGATTTCTTTTCCAGATTCTGAAGATGTTTTTCTTAGTGTTGTATTCCTCTGTTAATATATCAACTTTCTGAATTACTAGATTCATTTTTTGATAATTACCAGTGGGTGCTTTTGGAGTGATCAGCAGCACTTCATCTCTGATGTGCCTTTTTGCTCTGAAAATCATTTTAGGTTAGAAAATCTGTTGGGATACCATACCATGTGTTCATGATGAAATGACATGTTCCAATTCAGTTTCTTTTTGTTGGAATCGTCATAGGGCAGCATTGTGTGTGTGTTTTCAGACATATAAGCAGTCATTCTTTCATGTTTAAAATATTTATTGTCACTCTAAGTCTTGTTGATTTTGGGAATTATTGTTAATTATTGATTTTTTTAATTTGATGACTATATTAGAATAAATTATCTTAATTATTTCTTCCATATGTTTTATATAGTTGTTTCTGTATTCTGTGAAGGAATAGCGGAATTTCTTAGCATTTTGCCATTGCTGGCAGACATATATAATTAATTCTCCACCAAATCTATTGGCAGAGATTCCGGTTAATTAATTTCTCTAAATTGTTCCAAATTCAACAATTTTTCAAAGGCCTATTCCTCTCTGTGGTGGCAATTTACTGATGCTTAAAGAAGACCAATTCTGACTTACTGTAGGGTCATGGAAGAATATATTATGTATTTCTTTGGTTGACTTATGTGCAACTAAAGAAATCAGAGAGACCATGGACTTTGAAGGGTGAAGAAATATAGATCCCACATAACTAAATAAACACAAAAAGCCATTCTCAGTTTTGCTGAAACTCTCTTCTCCTTCGAAATGTTTTTAATGTAACTTCCCTTTTCAACAAAGTCAGTGACAATTATAAAAGAAAAACTGTAGGATAATTTCTCTGTTTTGCACTGATAATTAAATTAATACTGGGGGATAGGTGAAAAATTAGAATTACAGTCACAAGGAACAATATAATAACAAACATGGACACAAACATATGCATACAGTTGACATTTTTAGTATACCAATGATACAAGCTATACTGATCACTAAAAAAGTATTGAAGGAGAGATATTGTAGTTCATTGTTTTTAAGAGATTTTCTGAAATTCTTTGTAATTCACCATTTTAACTTCTGTAAAATAAATAACTTTTTTCCAGAAAAGAGCTTCTGTATGTAAAACCAATATTTTTATGAATGCACATTACTAATACTTAAGGGGAACTACTCAGTTCACCCTTATTATATTAATGTAATATTAGGGAAAATAAATATTTTATAAAATATAGTTTTATAGCTATTCAAGCAGCCTATATACTATCATTACCAAAACATTTATTTTGAATAAACTAACATTGGCCCATAATTGTACTATGGTGGAACTGAACATATCTAATAATTTTAGACTGCTGCACTAACAGTCAAGTTGTATTATTGATAATGACTGCACTGAGATTTATGAATAACAAATTGTGTTTTTCTTTCTGAACTATTTTGGATCTTATCTTTATCAAGCACTTTAAAAGTTCAGATGTTTATCAAGTAATTGCAAAAACCCATATAAATAGCAACCATTAATCCAAAAGAAAGATTAAATATGAAACCTGGCCATTGGGCCCTGGGCCCCTGGAGTTGTGGAGAATTGGATCCAGAAAAAAAAAAAATCCAAGATACATTCTTAAGGGAGAAAAAGTTGAGCAGCACTTCAGAATGCTGCTGTCTCATTCAGCTTTTAGTGCCTATCCATCCATCATGTGGTCTAACATGGAAAAGGTATTAGCAAAAATACAGAAGCTATATTCTGCATGCTCCTCTCCCCACCCCTCCCCTCTCTCCTCTTCTCCTCTCCCCTCCTCTTCCTTTTTTCCCATTTATTCTTTACAACCCAAATTGCTGTATGTAAAGGGATTTAGAATTCTGTCACATTTAGAAACCTTCAAGATGTCTTCTCTTAGGAAGATGTGAGACATGAGAAAAAAGAAAGAAAGAAAGAAAGAAAGTCACAGACACAGACACAGACAAAAAATCCAAATATATCAAGGATTTATAATTACAAGCTGAAATTTAAAAAGAGAGAGATAGGGAGAAAGATTTTGATATGATATCAAAATATCATGATATCAGCTGTCTTCCACTATGTTCCCGTGTCAAATAGAGAAAATATATTACAAATATTTACATGCTTAATTAATGAAAAGGAACCAAGAAATAAATATCACCTATAACTTACATATATTTTGCTTGGTTTGTTAGAATGACTAAGAACATTTGTAGTCTCATGTTCAGTTTTGGTTTACTCCAAGAAAGAAATAACTTTCTTACAGGAACTTAATCATGATTATGTATTTAAATTATTTGCAAAAATCACATGTATTTATTAATGATGCTATTTCTTTGACTTGCATGTTCAATGACATTTTGATGGAACCAAATAGATTGTTTTCATCTTTTCAACATGTTGAATATTGTCATAGAGCATGACCACCCCTTAGTGCTATGGAAACTTGGCCTCCTTAAAGGAAAATGTATGCCTAAGGCAGAGGGTGGTGGTGGGGGGAAGCCTCAGACCATGACCCATCTGGAAAGCATGCTTTCCATTTTAAAAATTCCAAAAAGATTAAAAATAAACTTGGATTGTCTCTTTCATTGTTTCATGTGTTTTATTAATTCATTGCTTTCTTTGTTCTATTTCATGGCTGTGCCATAATTCCTCCAAGTTGTTGGGTCTTTTTTTTCCATTTTGAAGTGAATGTCTGCATTGACCGTCTGTCTTAAAACACATTTCGGCACTGTGCTTGCCTCTAAAATTACTTTTATGCAGTCAAGATCTCATGCAATATGTGTGATTTAAGGATGATTGGCTTGGTTTTTTCTGGTGTGAGAGTGGCAAGATGTTGACTTATGTTTGAAAATTTTTAATGGAATTTCACTCTGCTAGACAATCATGTTTAAGTAAGAAGGAAGTAGACTTGTTTCTTTATTTAATTAAAACTGGTTATCGACAATGTCCTCCAGATGTGAGCAACTATAGCTCCTATTATAGATATTCAGATACAAGGAGACATAGTCTTTTATGAGTTGAGAATGGTGGAATTTATTCTTATGCTTAGCCCACTTCTTTTTTTGCTCACCATTGCACAATTCCCTTTTCTCTTGAACCTCAGTATTTTAAGAATATGGAGGATAAATGAACCCTGCCCTTTTAGGGAGATGGAAAAATTGGCAGAAAGCCAGGGAGGAGGGAGACACATGGTGCATGAGGGGGGAGTCACACACGCATGCACAAATGCGCAGCACATGAAGGGAGATTGCGCACACATGTGCAGGATGTGGGGGTGCAGCACGCAATTCCTTCTGGGTGCTGGCACATGAACATGTGCAAGTGAGCGCACACACAATTATTGGCACAGGAGCCAAAAAAGGTTAGCCAGCACTGATACAGGGTTTCCTGTTTGAGCAGGGAGTTGGACTATAAGACCTTCAAGGTTCCTTCCAACTCTGTTCTATTCTGTTCTATTCTATTCTATTCTATTCTATTCATAATAAACCAGAAACAGGCAGTTACAGCAGAAACAGTTTTGGTATCTGATGTATGCTTCATATTCTGGAAAGTTCTGCTATCCTGAAACAATAAATAGGTTTTCCTTCTCTTTATTTTTCCTTATTCATGTATTCATTTTTTTTCTCTGTATGGGGGTTTCATTCACAATCATGTGCTCCCAAAACAAATTGAGATATGGCCGTGGTTCCACATTATTGTAGGAACTGCAGCTGTGAAAAGCATAAAAGTGGTGTTCTGTGTTGAGCCCATTATGTAAAAACCATTTCAGAGTTAGTGTAAGGTCGCATTGGCTTCTGACACTTAATCATAACACCATTTTTCTTGACTTTATTTCTTTAGAAATAAAGCAACCATCAAATGGAAACAATCAACACAAGAAAAAACCCAGCTGCAGAACTGCAAATCACTACTAAAGATACGTAATTATTTTACTGCTCCAGATTCTTCGCAAAGCTATTGTCCAAACAAAATTAGTTACTCCACTGACAAATCTTTTAAAGTCAAAAAGAAAAATGTTTCTCTAATTGGCTAGGATAGCTTGTTCCTGATCTCTTGCTTACAATTTTTTCAGACTAGGGTCATAATCTATGCAAAAGTTTTTATAAAACACTTGCTGCAAAATACACCAACATAGAAAGATAGAACTTGTTAATATGGGTTACTTGTTCATTTTAGTAGTATCTCTGTGTGAAAGCATCCCACCTGCTTGTGCTACAACTTGGAGTTTCAAAATGTGATAATATTACATGGATCATGTTCATGTAGATCAGGACTGTCAAACACATAGCCCCTGGGCCGGATGCATCACACATTGGTCACACCAATGCCTGCTTTAACAAGGGGGAAAAGTTGCGATCCATCGCAATTGATGCAGAGATGATGTGAGTTTGACATTCCTGCTGTAGATGTTTCAGGCTACCCAAAGACACTCTAAAGGATACTGGCAGAAGAATAAATACAGTGACAACTATGGTGGCCTTGAGGGAAAAAAATCCTCTGTTATAATATCTTTACGTGGTCAGCTAAAACACTGTAATGCTTGCAGACATTGAACATGAAAGCTTTCCAGGCAATAGTGTCAAAGAAAAGACAAGATAGAGAACAAACTTTTTCATGATGCCAAAAATATTGCCCTCAATTTTTATGCTAAGAACTTGTGAAAAAATATGCTCACCTAGCTGCAGTTCCCAGGAGATAACTATATCTATATTTATCTCACTCTCTATACAGGTGCAAACAAATCAGTTTGTGAGCTGTCATTTTCAGTGTCAGAATATATGTATAACACTTGCACCCAAACCTTCCTGGGCTGAAGTTATATTTAGAACTTTGAGAATATGCAACCATTTAGTGTAAGACAAGCAACACCCACCATGTGAAAGTCAAAAGCACTGATGGGAACCCAGGTGTTGTTTGAGGCTGGCACTCTGCATTGCTTTTAATCAAATGACTCTTATAATAATAATAATAATAATAATAATAATAATAATAATAATAATAATAATAATAATAATAATAATAATAATAATAATAATAATAANAATAATAATAATAATAATAATAATAATAATAATAATAATAATAATAATAATAATAATAATAACTAGACAGTGGGAAGCAAACACCACACTGGAGTTCAAAAGAATACTATAAGGAGTGTATATCTATGTGTACCTATGTATATCTATGTATATATGAATTTTTCAGGGTTTGTAACGCTGTGAATTCATCTTTTTGCAAATTATTTTTTGGTGGTTTCGTTGTGCATAAGATG
>BHFT01021877.1:0-33278 GCA_004320025.1 Laticauda laticaudata
TACTTACATGTGTGCTGTTTAGCTTCCTTCGGGTATTATCCCACGTCATTGTAGTGCTGTTAAAGTTGTAGCAACTTATTTAGCATTACTTTTTAAAAAGAATTCTTATAGTTTTAATTAGGATAAAGCATATTTCAGCTGTCTTACTTCTAGTAGGTAACTGTTTCCATGCTTTGTGAATATTTCGTTAGAAGTATTATGTGAACTGATAGCTTGGCTGATAAGATTATTAAAGTATTAAAATATGTTAATTGCTACTTCCCCTTGTACAGGGACATTTAGGAGCAATGGGATCAGCAGGAAAACCAGGAATTCCAGGTTATGGGGTATGATACCTTTCTGAAATGTGTTCATGGGCCTATCCAACTATTCTATTAATTTTATGATAATTGTTATCTATTGAATGAAAGCAAATATAATGTTGCAAGATCCAATCTGGGTCAGTCACTAGGACTAGAGGTTTACTCTTCCGAGTTTTTGGACTCGTGCTGGAGCCCATCTTTAGGGAACTTCTTTCTATTGGAATATGTATTTATGTGGTGCCTTCCTATTGGTTGGTTATACACTGATGGTCGACGATTGGCTACTGTTAATTGATTGCATATTTCTTAAACTTCTTGATATTTCTAGCCCATACTTTTTTAAAGCATCTTTAGTTTTCTACAATTATACAACTATATCCATTTGAAAATAGTTGTGGAAATTATAGATTATAGTATTTTTCAGAATATTTCTCAGAAATGTTTAGATTTTTTTAAACCCTCACCAGCATCAGCAAGGGAAGTAGATTTGGCAGGGGCTAGGATGGTGGGCCTTTTCTGCTGTGATATCTGTTCTGTGTAATTTCTCTGAACTGAAGTTAAAAGAACTCTTCCAAATTCCAAAATCCCTTAAATCCTTGTTAGGCCAGGAGGCCTAGGGCCTCCAAGGTATAGATTAACTAATTAGGTGGCTCCAGAATCATTAACAACCCCTTCTCTGCTATTTCTTCTTGCTCTGTTTTTATAGTCCTTTTTATGGTTTTAATGTTTTGATAATTAATAATTATAATGGTTTTAAGGATTTATTGATTATTTAATTTTGTTGTGCAACCCCAAAGTCACTTGGTTGGTGTGTTAGGTAGCTATATAAATTGGATAAGTAAATAGATATATATATATAAAACTAAATGAAACATCAATAATTTTATGCCAATTGCTCAATTTCCCTCAGCCTTGAAAAAAAAAAACTGTCCAGGTAGATTTATTTAATTTATTAATTAAATTTATTTGTCTCCCATCTTACCACAAGGCAACTCTGATTATACAAATCATTATTTCCGTGTTTCTCATATAATAAGGCCAGGTCTTATTTGTTTTTGAGCCCCCCAAAAATGGCTAGGACGTCTTTTTGGGAGTGAATTAATTTCTTTCCCCCCCCCCGCGCGTGCCTAGCCGCTCAGCAGGCAGCTTACGCCTCGCCCACCAGCCACTTCCTAAACGGGCCATCATGGCGGAAGGCGCGGTAGGGCTGCCCTACCCCCACCCAAGCCACCTTTGCTTGCCAGACCTGGTCAGCAGGCGGGCGGCGTTGGCGTGGTTGTCCACCAGCAGGTTTCAGCCAGCTTCTCAGGCTCCGCTAGCTTCCACGGTTCCCACCAGTGCTGGCTGACCTCTCTCACCAGTGCCGTCTCCAACAACAGCATCTGAGTCGCTCCGCTTTCCCGCCAATCCCATAACAACAGGAAAAAAAGATTTTGATTAACCTGGAGCGCTGCGCGCTGCGTTTTGATTTAATCCCAAGCGTCTTGAAGAAGAGCCGCCGAGCGAGCGTCTCTGCTGTGCTACCCTGGTGCGCCAGCCTCGGCTCTGCAAATTTCAAAAAATCCCAGTGCACAGCCCATTTCCTGCATTCAAGCGCGCCAGGCTGAACTGCAGCTGCCTCTCTCTCACGCAGCGCTGTCTCCAACAACAGCGGCGTTCAGCCGCCGGGAATCGTGGAAGTTACGTTTACGGAGGCGGCTCCCCCACCCGAGAAGCGGCTGAAACATTTCCACAGTTCTCGGCGCTGTGGGAGTGACTCAGATGCTGTTGTTGGAGACGGCACTGGCGAGAGAGCAGCAACCGTGGAAGCTGTGGAGGCCTGAGAAGCAGCTGAAACGCTGCTGGCGGACATCCACGCCGACACCACCCACCTGCTGTCCCGGGTCTGCAGCAAAGGCACTTGGCAGAGGTAGGGAGCCTTCTGTGCTCCGCCATGATCAGCTGTTAGGAGCAGCTGATGGTGAGGCATAGCTGCCCGCGGGACACTCCTCATGGCAAGTTCCCCCCGCCTTCTCCCCTCCCCAATTTTGGATGTTTTAAAATAGGCCTAAATTTGGGGGGAGGGGCTTAATTTCATTTTATGCCTAGAAAATATGCTGGGTCTTCCTAGGGGGGGGCGTATTGTTGGAGAAACAATATTGTTGCTATTATTTTTATCACTCTCTGCAGAAATATTTTTGTTACTTTTCTTTTGTTACTTGTGTTGTTTTTTTGTAACTGCAGATATTGCCTGATACATATTTTTCTTAGGGTCACCAAGGTCCACCAGGAGCACTTGGCCCTCCAGGACCCAAAGGAGAGAAAGTAAGGAGAAAGTGAAACTGTTTTATTTACTGATAAATTTCTGTTGGCTAGCAACCATGACGATTCACAGATTTTTTCTGCATTGTTGCATGAGCCTTAATTTTTCTCATTCCATTACAAATATAAACTGAAGAATTTGATAAATTTCATCATTTAATTATTTACTACAGCAAATAACATAGCATTGGAAGTCTAAAGCTGTCAACTTTATCTGACTGTGTAATTACTTCCCATGAAAACTTAGGAGGGCATCCCACTGCAGGGTGAATAGATCATTGCTTTCATTTATCTTGCAAAGTAATAAATAGGCTTGGTCACCACTATTCAATTTCTCATGATACCCCTGTTGTTTGATGCTGTACTAGTAAAAACCATTACCATCAAACCTTGTAAATCAGGGTGTGTGGTTTTTTTCCCCTCCATTCGATCATGTCAGATTCTCAGAAACCACTTGGAGAAGTCCCTCAGTTTTCTTGGCAAGATTTTTCAAAAGTTATTTGCCATTGATTCCTTCCTAGGGCTGAGAGAAAGTGACTGGCACAAGGTCACTCTCTGGATTCATGCCCAAGGCAGGACTAGAACCCAAGGTCTCCTGGTTTCTAGCCTAATGCCTTAACTACATCAAACTGCCTCTATAAATCAGAAACACAGTACCTTATAACAGTTTTTAAGAGATTTTTCAAATATCTTTAGACCAGTGGTTCTCAACCTATGATCCGCAGACCCCTGGCGGAAGTGATGTTACAGGGTATCTGTAAAGACTTACAGACGAAATATTAAATCTTGAAGAATATTTCTTACATGAAGAAATATTAAATCTTGATTTAAGTTTTGGGGGTCCGTGTCCATGTTCCATGGCCATAAAAGATGTGTTCAATAAAAGGTTGAGAACCACTGTTTTAGATCATATTGCACTCAAAAGGTAGTATTTAGAAAATTCCATCAGATACATGATATAAAAACATCACACAATTGTCATTCCTTCCTCCTTGAAATGAAAAACTGTTATGAGTGAAGTACAGATAATTTTGCATTTTCTAGAAAGGGGTCTCCAGCCTTGGCAACTTTTGTGGGCTTCAGATTTGTGGACTTCAGCTGGCTGAGGAATTCTGGAAATTGAAGTCCACAGGTCTTAAAGTTGCCAAGGTTGGAGACCCTTGTTCTAGAGTAAGAATTTGTGAACAATTTTGTAATACCTCTCATCCTGATATTTACTTGAAATTGAAGCAGTTCATATAATTTCTAAATTTGATTACTGGGAACTATCTTTCATTTAGTTCCCGGTAAGCTTCAGATACTCTAGTCTGAATTGTTTGGATTTTTAAAGCCCCAAATCTTTTGAAATTGATCCTGGTGTTTCCATTCCAGATTGTCTTCTGAAAACTTCAATCACCTGCTTGCTGGCATGGTATATTCAAGTTGCATAGGCAACTCCTACCTTTTTAAAAACTTCATACATTTCTGTGGATCTTTGATAAAATCTCCACATTGAAAGAAAACATGTAGCTTCAAAGAATGTGGCTTTTTGAAGGGGTGTAGATATAAATGTACCTTTACACATTGACTTTAATGATAAAGCAGCTATACTTGGAAAGCTATACTTGGAAAGCACATGGAACTCTGAAGCTGATTTTTCTGCTAACAAAGATTTAGTATTTTAGACTCAAAACTAGCATTTAGCTAACAAAAGCAACTGTTGCTGAACATATTTTTATCTATTGTATAAGGCAATTATGACTTTATAAAATACCTTTAATCAATATTAACAAAAACTAAGTTAACTTTTTTTATTAATAGCGTAAATAGGTCTTAACATTCTACATCAAAGAATTTTACAAATTAGAAAATGTATGCTACTGAAAATAAGTTTCTTCAATCTTAATAGGATTTACTTTTTAATAGACACATAAATTGTATCTCAGGTAACTGAATGTGTTGCTTCATAGTTCTTCAAAACAAAAAGTTATGATTGCTGTCAAAAACTCAGTGTCAGAGTTCCAGGGGAAATCCATTCCTGTCAGTAACTCCAAGACACACATCATTTCAAAGTACTTTTATTAGAATAGCACCTGGCACCTTCTGAAGAATTCTGGAACTAAAGCTTCCTGGCTTCCCCACAAAGTCCCAACCAACAAACCATCCCCTTTTCCCTCATCACCACATCACATGAACCAATCCCAAAGTAAGTTCTAATTCTTTCTGCGCCACCCTCTGTAACCTTGAACTATCAAAATAATTATATTTTGTCTACTAAGAGCTACTCAATTAACATCACCCTCCTCCCACTTTCACCAACTATGTGGCAGTGATGAATTCCATCGCTGACACTCAATCCATTATATAAATTGAACAATGTTTTATGTTAGCATGTGTGTTATACCCATATACTAAAGAAGGAAAGTATGTATAATTTATGTATTTTACAAAAAAATTAGACTTCATGTACAATAAACAAGTGATTTTATTTTCTTTATAGGGTTACCCTGGGGAAGACAGCTCAATGCTAGGACCACCTGGGCCCCTAGGTGAACCAGTAGGTCTTTCTTTAGCCAGAAAATTACAGTCAACATTGTATAAACAGATACAATTTGTTTTAAAATGTGCATGTGTATGCTTGTACATGTACTACACCTTATTGGTGCAACCCCATGATTCTTAGACTATGGTTTAGAGGTCAGTAGTAATATTATACACACTGTTGATTTTCAGTCTTCACTGAAAATAATAAAGGAAAATACTGAAGAAATAGGAATTATCTTATTGATGTAGGAACTAGTAAATGCATGGAGGGGTTTAACGAATCCATTGAAGGTTTTGGTATCCATTTATATGCAGATAATATTACTCTGTATATAAAGATGTTAGACAGTAGAAATATATTGTATGAAATAATGTGAATCAATTGATTTAACATTCTACGTAAATTAAAATTATTATTATGAGGAGTCATTTCTTTAAACCTTTGAGCATATACTGTAAAAACCCTAACCCATTCTACTTTTGAGTTTGAAATGTTTAGGTTTGAGTATGAATGATTCAAAACCTAAGTATTTTAGATAGCACTTTAATTTGTGTGGTTATATATTCTTTCAGCTCTGTAGAACTAATAACAAATTTAATTTTAATGATGCTTTGCAGTGTTTTGGAATTTGCTAACATCTTGTTTTTCTTTCCTTTTCCCCCTGAGACATGCTATTTTGGAAAAAAAATGCAGTAACTGTATTTCAAATGAAATTTTAAACAGTCTGGATTATTTATGGTTATTTCTCTAGGGTCCTGCTGGTGAACGGGGAGAAAGAGGAGAACCTGGTGACATAGGTTACATGGTAAAACTTATTTTGGTGTTTATGTACATGTTACTTATAGTGAACGTACAGCAACATGGCTCCCTTGTACACGCATCTGAATACCTTTTAAAAAATAAATTCAGAATAAACATTGATTATTGGAAAAAACTAGGAAAGCATAACAGCTAATTGTACATAAAACTAAACCCTCAAGAGAATTCAGGATCAATTTATCAGAATGAACACTTGGAAACTGAATAAAAAGATTTGGGAACTGGGAAATAAATAAGGTTAAAACGTCTTTGTTTTTCTTTTGATAATCAATATCATATACATCAGGGGTGTCAAACTCACAATGACACATTGTCATGTGGTGCATTGCAACTTTTCCCCCTTTTCTAAACCAGGGATGGGCATGGCCAGTGCATGATACATCTGGCCCATGGACCATGAGTTTGACGCCCCTGATATACATGTTAGCATCATACAGAACTTGAAGTAGAAAAAAGCTTGGATTTCACATCATCCTCATTGCAAAAGAAGACAGAACACATGCTGCAGAGTGAGTTCCATCCATTTAATAAAAGCAGCAAGATCTTGCAGATACCATTAGGCATCTAGAAAAATAGATTTTAGACTTATCAACAAGCAAAAACGGCATAAAAGATTTTAAAAAATACATTGGAATAAGAGACACAAATGTTTTGTACGCTAAAGTGTAAGGTAATATGTGTGTAAATAAATCTTAACATATGACATCAAAGAATATGAGTGTGTATGTGTATTTGGAATAACACTCCCTTTGAATGGCATTGTTTGCCTTTTCATTTGTACTGCACTCTTCTCTTGTAACAAGATATATCTGAAATTCATCTCACTGAGGTGCTGCTTTCTTGTGCCATAGTAACATCAGTTAATTAAAACAAGGCTTAGCATTTTTGAATTTACACAGTTGAAAGAAATGGAAACTTCCTCAATCAAGAATAGTTTCTCTTGTTTCTAGGGTCACACAGGACTTCCAGGACTGAGAGGTGCTTTTGGACAACAAGGACCACCAGTAAGTCTCTAATAAAGTACATTGTAATTCTGCACTTTTTTTCAAAACAAGTGAGAAAATCTCCATTTATCCTCAGGTTTGATATCATACAAACATTATCTATATTGTTGTTTTCTTTTTCCAAAGGGTGAGCCAGGTGAACAGGGTGAGCAAGGACCAAAAGGAGAAAGAGGATCTCAAGTAAGTAGAAAGTTAGGGGAAAAATTCAAAATAAAGTTGTTCGATGATTTAAAGCAGCAGTCCCCAATCTTTTTGGCTCTACAGACTGGCAGTGGGGGCAGCAGTGAGGGAAGAGGGAGGGCAGGGGATGGTTTTGCATGCGTAACCTAATGCTGTGCTTGTGCAAATAAAGCTTTGCACACTTGCCCTGCTGCTTGTGTAGCCTGGTTCCCAACGGGCTACAGACCGGTACTGGTCCCCAGCCCAGGGTTTGGGAATCCCTGCTTTAAAGTCTATAAACAGACTTTGTTTTTTACGTTAGTTGCTACATTGTAAGTCTATTCTCATCCCTAGAACTTAGGGTGATATAAGCAATATTGAGTGCAACTACATCCAGAATAAGCCATGATGATGTCAAAATTGGAAGAATGAGTTATGGCATCATTTGCATAATGACTCACACATATTGCTTTCCCCATGTACCCAACTTACCTCAATGAATCCCTGTGACTGGATAAATAGAAGAGACACCCCTTGCCTAGAGCACTGCCACCACCTCTGTTTTGAAACTGCCCCAGCCTGAATAGTGTTTATCAGTGATACCCTACTTAAAGCCAGGAAATGGGATCTAGGAAGTAAAAACTTAGGACAGGATATGGAATGGGGTTGAGCCAACAAAGACCAAACCAGTGGCAATACAGATCAGCAGATGTTAGTATTCCAGTGTAGCTAAAGGAAGAAGAAAAGTGAAAAAGATTGACAATGGAAAAATAGATAAAAGGAAGAATAAATTTAACTTAGACATAAAAATTACAGCAGGGCAAAGCAAGTAAAACAATGCAAAACAATTGTGCAAATAATATAACTATAAATAATAAAACATATCACTTTATTAGTATAACACAGAGATTTATTGTTGAATCTGCCTCTTTTGTAATAAAACCAAAAATATTCCAAATAGGAATTGGCCAAACTTAATGACAGCATGAAATTTCCTATTTGTTGCCTAAGGATAAGCCTGCTCAGAGTGAACAACAGCAGTAGCTCTGGGTAATTTCTTATCTAGCTTCAAATTTGGAAGATTTGGACTGAATGATGAAGACACTAACTTCCTTGTTTCCCTGGATAATCTTTTGTGCTCTTAAAAGGAAGGAAATCTACTCCAGAAGCCAGATCTCAAATCCAGGTTCATAGTGATAAAAAAAACTACAAAACAAAACTGTGATTTCTAAGTAGATCTTTTAGTTTATTATTGTTTATAACAGTATGTCTCTACTCTAACCCTTAGAAGGTTTTTAAAACTTTGGTACATTTGAAAAACAGTTATGTAGCATTATTTGAAAAGTGGGAGCTGAAGTAAAGCATCTGTAATCTTACAAGGCATTGACGTTCTCTGGATCATGGCTACAGTAAAAATCCACTTAAATCTGTTTGGAGAGAAAATGTGGATTGTAGGATAATTCATCGCTGCTTAATGTATTGAGCAAATTCCAAAGAAACAAATACAAGCAATTCATTTCTAAATAACACTTCAATATATTTGTCACAGATTGATTTTTAAATTTTATAAATAAATAATAAAAAATATGGTGGAAAAATTCAGAATCCTAACTGATTGTTAGGCTTTATAGTTTGTGAACTAATAAATATTTTGAAATTTCTAGGGTCCTACTGGAAAAAAAGGATCAAGTGGTCAGCCTGGGAAGCCTGGAATGCCTGTGAGTAAATTGATTGATCAAGTGATTCTATTTTAAGTTATGACTAATACAGATATAGGTAAATTTAGGCTATTCTATGCGGAAAGACACATTATCAGTGAAAGATAACTAGCAAGTCAAATAGAATGTCCTTAACCTATAGAAATATACAATGGAATATATTTATGTTGCAATCTTGCGATATTAACATGAAACTAAGCTCCACTAAAATACAGCTTATCCTTGAAATGTACTTTTATAATTGCAGCCTGATTTTATTATGAATACATACACTCAGAGAGGAAATATAGTTAAAATGAAGTAAGCAAATCTGATCTGAATCCCATATTATCAACCTGAGCTGCTATAATATTGGTTATTGACTGTGCCAGATTGTCAGTGGTATAACTTAGATCTATGGTGTAGAGCTTTCAAGCAGAATTCAAATTTATTTCAGAGTGAACCTGGTCCTGTTGGTCAGAAAGGCGTAGCTGGCAACCCTGGACCAGAAGGTGTACCTGGCAATCCTGGAAAATCAGGGTTACCTGGACAGCAGGGCCTTCCTGTGAGTAACAGTTGAAGTAATTTTATTCCGGTGATGATGGAGGTCTTTAAAAAATGGCATTGTCAGTAATGTGCATTTGCAAACATTACACAAGAATGCAATGTCAATATTTCCTCAGAGACATCACTTCCCACTCAAATAATGCCAGCCATTTTTCTTTGAGAAGGAGCTGCATCAAAAGTTTAGTATTGCAAGTTCCATTTCTTTACTTATTTTACATTGTAGCATAGGATAAACCTATGTAGAAACAGAATGTGCTACATTGGGAACATAAGTAATGCCTTCTGCACGTTCACTTTAATATTTTTATAATAAAATAGATGGTCAGCTTCAAGAATTCCTTTTTGTCTTAACTGAAGCCACCTTTATCTTGCTGTTGGTGGAATTTTTGACTAGTATAGATAGTCAGTTTGATATTGATGTTTGCAGCTTTGTGAAATACGGTGAGTGATTTCTGAATTAGAAATTAGTTTATAGAGTTAGTATTCATTTATGCTGCTTTACCTATGCTATCATATCCGATATTTTAAGTAGAATTGTAATGGTATTATTTCAGGGGTGTAGCATCACAGTGTGTGAATACGGCTAGTCAAATTTATATATGAAATAATAGTGGCGATTCTGAAACTTGTAATTTGTCCTCTGCTAAAAAAATAAATGGAGTGGCTGACTTAAGGGACTCTGTTTAACTGGCTTTTTTTGGTCAAGGGTACTAGAGGAAGCCCAGGAATAGCTGGACTAGCAGGATATCCTGGGAGTCATGGACCGAAAGGCTCACCAGGTGTGCCAGGAAGCCCCGGCCTCCCAGGACTAAAGGTACTTTGGGTTTTTTGACGTTTTCAGGTTGTTGTGGAGTTTGTAACTCTTGCTGTATTGTATGCCACCAAGAATCACACGTATGTGAGATGGGCAACTATATAAATATGCTAAATAAAATAAATTTACAAGACAACCCAGCTTGATCTGGGGTGGCTTATGAAATAACACCGTAAAAGCCAAGTTGTGCCTAACCTTTTAAAAATTATTTGGATTGCTTTTATTAATAATGCAAGATTCTTTGCTCATGTAATGGCATGTGAGAAAGACACTGAGAAGCTGGGCAAAGCAATGATTCCTAGGGAACAATGATCAGATAAGAGGTATCAGATAACAGTGATCAGATACACAGCCCACAACTGCATAATGAGTGGAGAAAGAAGCTCAAAAGGGACCCTCTCTAACTTCTGAGGGTGTAAAGGAAAAGGTGGGAGATTTGTACTTTTAGTCTTGCAAGATTCTGTTAATGTAGTTTANCTGTCAGAAAGTTTCTCCTTGTTTCCAGGTTAAATTTCTCCTTGTTCAGTTTCCATCCATTAATCCTTGTCTGACCTACAGATGCTTTGGAAAATAGCTTGACCCCTTCCTCCTCTCTGTGGCAGCCCCTCAAATATTGGAAGACCTCTATCATGTCTCCCCTGGTCCTTCTCTTCACTAGACTAGCCAAGCCCAGTTCCTGTAACTGTTTTTCATATGTTTTAGTCTCCAGTCCCCTAATCATCCTGGTTGCTCTTTTCTGTATTTTTTCTAGAGTCTCAGCATCTTTTTTATAGTGTGGTGACCAAAACTGGATGCAGTACTCTAGGTGTGGTCTTCCTAAGGCTTTATAGAGTAGTATTAGTACCCCACTTGATCTCGACTGTAGAGTAGAAGTAGCTCATCTGGTCTGTTTCCTGTCTAACTGAGAAGACTTTCTGTCTCTGAGAATACGTATTCATTCTCATTCTGGCTTGCTGCAGGGTGAACAAGGGCTTCGGGGACATCCAGGAAAGCAAGGTAGAAGAGGACTTCCAGGGACACAAGGTGATCAAGGCCCCCCAGGACTTCCTGGCCAGAAAGGACTCGCCGTATGTATCTGCTGTGGTATGTAAAGTATCTATTAAGATGTCATTCCAAAGTAGTAATCCTTCTGTCTACAAATATTACAGGGAGAATTTGGAGAGCAAGGTTTGATGGGATTTCAAGGATTTCCAGGTCCCAAGGTACGTGGTTTCTTTGCGACCAGTTTAATTAAATATTAAGCATCTTTAAGACATAAGGCATTACATGGCAGATGATGGTCAATTCCAGTCAAAGATGACATGGAATGAGAAGTCCTTTCATCTCTTTTTTTAACACGTAGATGAGGCCACTGGGTGATACTCTTTATATGTGTGTGTGTGTGTGTGTGTGTGTGTGTTTTATATGTGTGGTTTTTATCCAATTGTTGTGCATTTAATAAATAAACAAACCAAACAACAAATAAATAGTGTTGTGTTATATTTTTAGGGCCCTGAAGGTGATCATGGTTTAATTGGAATTTTGGGACCAAAAGGCCCAATAGGTGAAATAGTAAGTAGTTCTATCCATTTATGTGAATATTAAGACTTATTTGCTTGTTTACAGCTATTCACACCAGGCCAGTCAATTGTAAGCGAGTTAGTCATAATCAATACTAAAATCAATATAAACAACTTAATTAGCAGCAGTGACACAAATCAAATGCCAAAGCTGTTGTCTATCGCATTGCTGTTCTGCTCTACCAAAGCCTTAATGAGCCCAAGCATTCTTTTTTTTTTTAATTAAATATTTTTTATTAATTTTCTTTTTTTTACATCGTAAAACATCATGGTATCAACAACATTCTTGGCATCTATACAAGATTTTGATTTAAATATCATAATACATTATTAGTTGCATTTATCTACTATTAAATAATATATTTAGCTATAATACTTTCTTATATCTTTATAGTTTTACAAAAATTTTATTTTACTTCTTAAGAGTTTTTCAATTGACATTTTTGTCTCACTTTTTGTTTTGTTTTTTTAGCCATTTATACTAATGGTTCCAAATTGTAAAGAATTCAAAGTCGTATTTTTTCTTTGAATTTCATTGTAAGCATATTATCTCAGCACTTTCTGTTACTTTGTGTATTATTAGTTCTTCATTAGGGTATTGGTGTTTTCCATATCTGCGCAAAGATAATCCTGGTGGCTGTAACACTAGGTATTTTACTTCTTTCAGTAGTCTTTCTTTAATAATTCCTAACAGGAAGGATTCCGGTCTGAACTCAATCTGTAGCCAGTAATCTCTTTAACCAATTTTATTTGAAATCCCGTATGTCTAGCCTCGGGGCACATCCACCATATGTGATAAATGTACATCAACTTTTTTGCACTTCCAACATTTAGGAACTTACGTTGGAGTAGATTTTTGCCAATTGTTGGGCTAAATACCATCTATAAAAACATTTTTATACATGTTTTCTTGTGTGCGGCAGATACTGTTAATTTATAATTTATATCCATATTTTTTCCCATCCTCTAATTCTATAAAGTGTATCCAAAATTCTGTGCCCATGCAATCATTGTACTTTTGATATTTTCCTCTTCCATTTTAAAATCTAATAAATATTTATATATTTTAGTTTATAAGTTTTTTGTTCCAATCCCATTAAATTATTTTATATAGTTGGTTCTGCCCTTTTGTCAAACAAAAATCTTTTGAGTATTTGCAAATATGGCCACAATCACAATTATAATTCCATTTTCTTTCAGTTCTTGGTTTGATTTTAATTCCTTGGCTATCGAATAGTTCTTCATACTTCCATTTTCCATAGGTCTAGTCGATTTGGATGTATTACGGCTCCATGGTTGACCGTCACCGTGGATTTCTGTATAGTGTTTACCTTGATTTTTTTCCAAATTGTAATCAATGAATCTCTTATTAGGTGTTGATTGAAATAGGTCTGTATATTACTTTTATTTCCCACAAAAATGCATGCCAACCTATGAAGAGGTCAATGTCCTTCTAATGTTAAGATTCTCTTATATCTCTTAATTTAATCCAATCCTTAATCCAACTCAACATCGCTGCTGATAATAAAGCTCCCATTCTGATAGTCCTAGACTGCTCTGCTCCTATTATCTTGTAATAGTTTCATTTTAATATGTGGCCGCTTGCCCAACCAGACAAACTTGGATGTAATTTTATTTAGTTCTATAAAAAAAGATTTCCCTAATTTAATTGGAATCATTTGGAAATAGATATACCTGTTTCTCCAACAATACGGCCCCCCAATAGGAAGTTCCAGCATGTTTTAATAGGCAAGAAAATGAAAATTAAGCCCCTCCTCCCAAATTAAGGCCTATATTAAAACATGCGAAATGGGGGGAATGGTGGGGGGGATTGCTGTAGGAAGTACTTTTGTTGCACACCCAGATATGGTGCTGCCTGCGTTGACCCTGATAACGAAGTACCTCACCATGCCGAGGTCAACATCCAAGCGTCGTTGCTCGCCACCGAAGATGCAAGGGGGAATTAAGTCACCCCCGAAAGAACAGCCTAGCCTTTTTTTCAGGGCTCAGAAAAAAAATAAGGCCCAGCTTATTATATGAGAAACACGGTATTAATTTTGGTAATGTATTCATTTTCAATGTTGCTATTCTTCCTAATATAGACAGTTTCAATTTGGCCCATAATTCCAATTCTTTTCTGATTTGCTTAATCAGTTTGACATAACTGTCCTCTTTTAATGATGAACATCTGGGTGATATCCAAATTCCCAGGTATTTCACCTTTTTTACTATTTGCAGTCCTATTGTATTTTCTAATTTTACTTTCTGTTTGTTGTACAGTTTTGAGTATCATCTTAGTTTTATATTTATTTATTTTAAATCCTGCTATTCCCCAAATTTTTCTATTTGTTGCAACAATATTGGTCCTGAATTCATTGATCTTCCACTATAAATAACTAAATCATCAGCAAATGCCTGAACTTTATATTCCTCATTTCTAATCTTAATTCCATAAATCTCTGGTTTTGTCTGGTTGCAGCTAGCAACACTTCTAAAAAACAAAATAAAATTACAGAGACAATAATGGACACCCTTGTCTCACTCCTTTTGCAATTTCAAAATCTTCAGTATGGTCTCCGTTTAATAATACACTTGCTTTTTGATTTGAGTATATTTCTTGTGGTGTTTTTTCATATTAGTGCCAAAATTCAGCTTTTTAATTTGATATAGCATGAATTTCCAATTCAGATTGTTGAATGCTCTTTGTGCATCTAAAAAAATAAAAGCTGCCTGTTTTTCTGGATGAGCTTAATAGTATTCAATCAAATTAGTACTGTCCTAATATTGTTTTAATTTGACAGGAAACCATTCTGGTCTCTGTGTATAAGTTCACTCAAACTTGGTTTCTTCTTTTCTGTTAATATTGTCATAAATATCTTTATAATCCATATTTAGCAACGAGATTGGCCTATAGTTCACAATTAATTGTTGATCAGTGCCATCTTTGCAATTAAGGTGATGTATGCTCAGACCAGGACCTCAGAAGTCTAGCTTGTGTTAATGCCTCTTTATATCGTTCCAGTAATATTGGTTCAAATATTTCAGATAAATTTTTATATAGTTCGCCTGGTAGACCATCCGGGCCTGGTGTTTTATTATTTTTGGGTTTTGTATCGCCTTTTGTTTTAAACTGTTTAAATGTGTATTTTCTTTTAAGTACTTCTCTGTTTTCTTCTGAGATTGGGCTCAGACCGTTTCCCTCCAAGTAGTATCTAATGTTTTCTTCCCAAGCATTCTTAATACCGAAAGCACAAGATGGACTTATGGTGGTTGCTCTTGCTATAGTTGAGTAAAATATCTTAATAGAGCCTTGATGCTTTCTGAGTTTGCTTGTTTTTTTGCAAATGTTGCATTACTCAACTAGAAAATATCTTCAGTGCTAGAAGGGAGTCGGGTTTGCTTTCTATATGCTTGCCCAGTTAGCATTAGTGGGAGTGTTTTCTTCTTGGTAGTTCCTTAATTAGGCTGTTATTTACTGTTTGATTGTTTGTCTGAGTTGGTAGATCCTTGATTGGGTTACTGTTTACTGCTTGATTGTTGGTCTGGTATTAATCCTGGTGTTAATCCCTATTTATATGAGTATTGATTGCTGGCAAGGTATTTTTGTCTTTTAATTGTTTCCTTTTTAACTTTTTGTTTGTCTCTTATGAATGATATGTAAATGTTGCTTTTGTGCTTGTTGATGACTCATTTGTCAGAGTTCCAGGCTTCCAGGAATTCTCTACCAGTTTCTGGATTTAGTCAAGCTCAGAGAGTACCCAGGACTCTACAGTTCCATCTTGAGCTACAAATATTCTCTTCTCTTAGAACCTAAACAGCTGACCAAATTTCATTTAAAAAAAAAAAACATTAATTCTGGCCACCAGATGGCAATGTCTACTAGAATTTAAAAAATATGTAATATTTCAAACAGCTGATTAAGAGGTTAAGTGGGCAGCTTTTTCAGGCCACAAGAGAGCCTGCTGATCACAGTTTGAGACTCTCCAGTCCAGAGAAAAGCGAGAAAACATTCAGATAAAGCTATTTCTCCATAAAAATCTTGATTGTAAACAGTGACATGGTTAAAAACAAAATAAACAGTCACTGTCATTTTAAAATTATGGGTACCTGAACCTCATCCCACTGTTTCAGGGGAAATTGCTAAAGATGCTGTCTTAGATATGGATAAAATATGGGTATATAAGTTTTTAATATGTCCTTTTGAATCTGATTGTATTTTTTCTAGAGAGTTTAGCATGACCAAAGTTTCATGTTTGCCTTCTGCAGTGGTTCTTTCTATACCACTGTAGGTACCACATGAAAGTGTTCTTCACAAGTCAAACTCAGCTGCCATTAATGTCACAGGCATAGGTCTTATAGGACTGTGAAGAAGCAAAAGGTTGATTGGCATAATAAAAGGACTCTTCTAAATCATTTGGTGCAAACTTAAAGCGGTCCATCTGCCCCGAGAAGCTTCTCCTGTCTGCTATTGAACTCAGGCATAAATAAGACAACTTCTTAACAAATCTGTATATGAAGTAGGTCCCAAATCTAATTTCATTCATCAGGAAACAATTACATAAGGGACATATATGAAGCAAGTTACATTGCACAAAATAATGTAATCCTGAATATCATAATTAATCTCAGGATTACATTTTAGAATCACTACGTTCCCTATCTTAAGCTGTTAGAAAAATCTGGATGGAGTGAGCAGAGGGATCCTTTGGATCCTTCCTGGCGTCTTTAATCATTGTTTCCCAAAATACTTCATTTGGAAATAAATTTTTCAATGTTTCTCCCAGATCGTTCAGACCTTCTCAGTTAAGGTCCACCCACCACGAGTTCAGATCCATCAAAGTTCCTCTACCTTCTTAATATGTACACAAATTACCAAGCTTAGCAGATAAGAGTGGTGCATTGGTTAGAATGCTATATTGCAAACTAATTCTGCCCACAGCCGAGAGTTCAGTCCTGACCAAGGTTGACTCAGCCTTCCATCCTTCCAATGTCGGTACAGTGAGGACCCAGATAGTTGGGGCAATATGCTAAAGTTGTAAACTGTTCAAGAGAGTTCTGTAAAACACTGTAGAGCAGTACGTAAGTATTATTGCTATATAACTTTGAGCTTTTCCAAAACAATAATTAACAATGAATTAATTATTAAGGGGAAAAAAGGTTTTTGTTACATAGACCAAGTTTTTTCTTCCTGCACAAAATATTCTTGGCTTCCTCCTTGAATATTTTTATATAGTCTTTAAAACTTTATTAGACTAGGACTAATATTAGTTTTTATTATTGGTTTTATGCATTTACTTTTGAATTGGTATTCTGAATACCCATTTCATCAAAATAACTTTATAATATTGTATTATTTTTGTTTGGTAAAGCAGTATAACTTTGTTAGAAAAAGTAATGGTGATCTTGCTTATTAACTTAAATTACAGCTTGTAGTATACTATATGAGTTTTTTGATAAACTAAACATAAAATGCATACATGAAATGTAATACTTACTTTTGTTTTTAAAGGAACAGAAGTCTAATTCCTTTATCTTTAGTACATTATTCAAATTTTCATAAATGCCTCTCTGAAATACAAAGCAAAATATGAAAATAAAAACAAGATAAACTAAATTTGCATTATACATTTATATTGTACCCAGAAACTAGTTTAGTATCATTATATATTTGGTAACGGAACATAAATAAAAGTATGACATAACATGAAGTTTTCATAAGAACATTAGCATTCAGTTATTGCTCTACAAATTATTTTCCTTTTGGTTTTCAGGGAAACAAAGGCCCTGTAGGTTACGAAGGTATTGTTGGCCCAGCTGGCAAACCTGTAAGTGCAGCTCATCACAATTTGAAATCTCCCTTTTTTTTTTATTCCCACATGTGATGCTTTTTCTACATTTTTCCTAAGATACATTGTCTTAGTTCATAAACATTTTTGATACCAAGGAATATTTATTTAAAAAGTTGCAATATATCAAAATTTCATAAACTGTTCTAGATAATTGCTTATTTTTAGCAGGAAAAAATACACATGTAAGAGAGTTCTAATTATAAGCACAAATGCTACTTTTCATTTTGGTTTTATGCTTGGGATAGAACTGAACCATTCAAATATATTCTTAATAAGCCGAACATTACTTGTGTAATTTCTATATATAACATTTTAATTAACCATATATTCAATGTAATGAAACATATATGCATACATATATAGACTAAATACATTAGAGCAGGAAATGGCAACCCATTTCAAGATTTTTCCATGAAAATTAAGTGGACTTTCATACCAGGACAATATTAAAATAATACCGGGATATCAATCCTCAAATCAGAAGCTAATCAGAAGAGACCAGTTTTGGTTTAATGATTAAGGCACTGAGCTAGAAATCAGGAGATTATGAGTTCTAGTTCTGCATTAGACATGAAATCCTGTTGAGTGACAGGATGAGATGAGCCCAACCCACCTCACAGGGTTCTTGTGGGGAAATTAGGAGGAAAGAGAAATAGCTGTGTTCACCACCTTATTTATAAAAATAATAAAGACAGAACAAACAAACAAATAAATAGCAGAAAGCAAATATGAATAATACTGGTGCTTTATGATGTAGATGGATGAAGTTGTTTAAATGTCCAGAAGCAAAATAAAATTTCAGTTCTCTAAAGATATACAATTAGTATATAGAACATGGGGTGTCAAACTCGATTTCATTGAGGGCCGCATCAGGGTTATGTTTGACCTCGGTGGGGGGAGGCCTGGCCAGCTTGTCACTCATGTTAGCACCTGTGGTGGTCTGAATGTTCTGCCAGTGAAAATGGGCTCTCGATCTCTGTTTTTGGCTTGGATGGTCTCCTGCAACCCTCTGCCAGTGAAAATGGAGTTTGGAAAGGCTGCAGAGGAACCTCAGGCCGGTCTTGCTGTTTCCAGGGTGGCCCCGGGGGCCATATCTAAGCACCCTGGGGGCCAGATGCAGCCCGCAGGCTTTGAGTTTGACACCCTGATATGGAACGATAGAACTATGAATCAAGGCAAAATGTATGTTTTCAGAGCAGAAATGCTAAGTTCAAACATTGGTATACTAGAAATCAGCAAGTTGGATTGGTCTACAGTAGGTTAAAAGGAACATGAGAACTACTTCATACATTTCTGGGTTACTTATTAACAAAAAGGAACCAAAATCAACGCTTGGATACAACTTCCAAATAATAGATTTAATGTCAGTTCTATTTCAGAACAAACCAATCTACTTACTATTATAGTGATCAAATCTATGCTGTAACCAAACAAGGAAAAACGGATGCCTTTGAATGTATTAATGTTATTCAGTTGATATCCTTCTCACATTAATGACTCTAAGCAGCAAACATAGGTAAAAAAGCATAGGTATGATTTGGTAATAATACCAAATAAAAATACACAAAAAAGAATTGTAGTATTAGAGAAAATTGTTGACAATTCAGTCATAAAATAAGAACTCATTAATATAAACTCTAGAGTCCTCACTGCAAGTACTAATAATGAAGTTGAAGCTTAAATATATTGGACATAGAATGTGAAGTCAGGGATTGTTGAAGAAGACTGATACTTAGAAAAGTAAAAGGCAATCACCAAAATAGCCAACAGAAGCAGTTACTGACAGCCAAAGCCTGATAATATGATGGGTCCCAAAGAGTTGGAAGTGCTTCAGTGATTGAACAAGAAGTATACATGTGTACATTGTGCATGAGAGAATAATTATAACTTTCCATGTAGTTATTATGATTTACCATAGATTTGTACCTAAACATACAGTAGGTGAAATATAGCAAACAGAATTACACTGAACTATAAATTGAATTAAGACACACATTTTTAAAAAGGTGAAGCACAAGCAGATTTTACAGATTAAATTTATGTTATGATTGAAAGCAGGAGGACATAAAAGATTAATGAAATTTCATTTTTTTTCCCCCAGGGATACAGGGGAGAAAAGGGATCCAGAGGTGAAATTGTAAGTGAAACCAGTATTCATTCTTTGTGGAGAGGATTAGGGTAGGGGTGGGCTGCTGGGGGTTTGCAGGGGTTTGGGAGAGCCCCCAGTGTTCCAATTAACATTCTCCAAATAGCCTATTCCTATTGGTTAAGAAATACTGGAAGCTGATTGGTTCACTACTCGACGCTGATTGGCCAATAAACAGCATAACCTGTGATTGCGCCAGCCTCAGCGCAGGAAAATCAAATACCGTCATTGGTCACTAGCCACGAGCAGCCTCTTATAAAAAGAGCTGCTGGGCTCCTGATTAAGATGGACTTCTGCACTAAATAAAAGAACTGAACTTACGCTGGTCTCCGGTCTCATTCTTCGCGAACTCTACACTGGCGACGAGGGTGGGATACTGAGGAGGAGACCAGTCGAGCATGTGGCATCGAGAACCGAGCAGACAAATGGCCGGAACCAACTCGCCACCCACACCATTACAACCCAGCAACAGAGGACTGGGAATCCTACATCATAGATTCCTCATGTTCTTTGAAAGCAATGATTTGCAAGGAATCTCAGACAACCGAAAAAGAGTGTGACAGCGCCGGGCCGACCGGCTACGACAGGAGGGCAGAACGCATGGTCCGTATACCAAAGAAACTTAAAAAAATTAGACTCAGGGGACATACATGAAAAAATGCTCACCAATACAACACATACACACCAGAGTTCTATGACAAATAAAAGCCCAGCAGAATTAGTTAATGGCAGAAAAATTAAGATCACAATTAGATAGGTACACCCAACATACAGCGTTGAAAAACCAACAGAGTCCTCCAGCAGATACGCGCTTTGAACCAGGAAACTTAGTATATGCAAAAAATCTCACGGACACCCACTGTGGGTACTGGCAAGCAAAATACACACAAATAATAAGACCCCGGTCCTATAGACTAGACACGGACCGTATGCAGGCAAGCTGGAGGAGACACATTGATCAGTTACGATCACGAACACTGGAACGCACCACTGACACACCCAGACACGAAGAACACATACATACACCAGAACCAGCACAAACATTACACAAAAATATTAATACACCAACCAGAGGGGGGAGACCCCTCAAACACAAATAAGGGGGGAGGGGAAAAACAAGAAATCCCACAAAATCAAAATATACACAATAAACAACTTTCGCAAATAAATTCAGATAGAAACAACGACCTCCCCGCAGAAGTCTTCGGCGAAGAGGAACAGGAGGCACAAGAAGACCACAAGAAGTTACGCTTGTCTCCGGTCTCATTCTTCACGAACTCTACACCTAGCTACAATGCTCTGCAGTTTAGAGATATCCCAAATCTCATTCCTGTCTGCCCCGCCCCACCCTGCCCCTCCCAGGAGTCCCCACATGGCCCATTTTGGATGCAGGTAAGTGCAGGGCATGTGTGGAGGATCGGGAGGCTGAAAAACGGGCCTCTCAGAGCCTCTGGAGTCTGAGGAGGGCAAAAATGCCCCCCCTGTGGTGCAGGAGGCAGACTAGGCCATACCCACCATGGCCAGGCCCCCCCAGCAACTGGGCAGAAAACCCTGATTTATTAGGGTTGCATGGCTGGCTGGCTGGCTGGCTGGCTTTATAAATCGCTGTGGTCATTATCAACTCTGACCGGTATATGTACCCAGTATTCAGGTATCATAATTGAATAGTTGAAAATGTCTACTCTGTATTTCCTGGTGATGATATGTCCTGTGCAAAAGAATACAGAACAAGCCTGTTTCTCTCAGAGCACACAGAACAGCACACATTCTGCTAGAGGGAAGTTCCCTGAAGATGAACTCCAGCATGAACCCGAAAGCTGAGAAGACAAAACCTCTGGTCCCGGTTACTGACCCAGATTGGATCCTTCATAAAGCATGTATTCTATGAGTTGTAGACCTTCCTGCTAATGACTCCACTATCTTTGGAAATTAGAAATATGTTTCTATTTATGCAGGAATAATCTAAAATGCTACCTTCTGCCTAATTCCTGTAAATATGTGAGTGGCTTCTCCTTTGTCCAGAAAACCTTTAGAAATATCTAAAGAGACTAAATATCTCTAACAAAAAAATGTTTTGGTCTCAATAAACTTTCAATTCCCAGATTTCTTAGCTGAAGCCATAAAAAAGTAAAAGTAAAACTTCTGGGTTTAATTCCAATGCTTATTATGTCCCTTACTGCAATAATTTTATTGGACAAAGATGGTTGATTTACTTTTAAATCACTCAATCGAAAAATTAAGAGTAGTCCAAGAGTAGTCCAATGGTAAACAAAAAGTAAGCCATTTGCTAGGGTAACAATGAAACCCTCATAATAATCAAAATGTGTGCAGTGTGCTGCAAGCCAATAAAGGATAGCAGAGAAGGTGTTGGACTATGCAACTAATTGGGTAATTTGTGACCAATTATTTATTCTCACTCCAAGCTAGCTCAAAGTTATGGGGATAAAATGAGACAAGATCCCTGTATGACCTCTTAGAAGAAAGGGTGAGCTATCACTGGAATATATGCGCAAATTGCAAAGAATTTTGGAATGCATATCTGTATGAAAGCAGCATATGTTTGGTGCTGATCCCAATGTTTTAGGCCAACCCTGATGAAGTAACTTTATTAAGATGTATTTCTTATTATATCTTTTATGGACAAAAAAATGCATATTTTTCATATGTCACATCTGTCACCTTCAATTCTAAATGTTGGAAGGTGATAATTAGTTGACAAGAAAGCAAACTTCACATGCTTTTAATATATTAGTGTTTTAATATAATTTTTACTGAAGAAATTTTTAACAAGAAAAAGTAGAAAAATTAAAGAAGAAGAAAATAAGGACTAAAATAAATAAAAAAGAAAATGGAAAAATAAAATTTCAAAAAGGTAAAAGCAGGCTCCAATCTTTTTGATAATGATCATAAATACATTTGTATTTTAACCTGTATCTCTCTTAAAGTTATATCATAATTTCCTTCTTTACATATACTACCCCTTCTGATTTTTAAACTGAGAAATCACAAGGCCATTTTTCACTTTTTCCATAAGAAATATTAGATATTATCAATAGTTTTTCCCATGCAAGAGAAAAGTAGAAATCTTAATCATGTTCAGACTCGTGGCAACTTTCAAAACAAGTACTGGTCTTGTAAAAAACTATTTTCTAGTCCTGAGGAGACCAGACAGTCCTATGGCTGAAGTCCATTATTATCAATTGTATTTCTTTCTACTACATGCATTTAGGATTGAGCTTTAGGCATTTCATTTTACTGTACTTGTTCAGTGTCTAAAGATACTTTTGTGGTTTAGCTGCTGTTACTGTGACATAAGAACTCCTAGCTTCGTGCTAATGGTATTTCCAGTGAGCTGCAGGGGAAAATCGGCATCAGTATGATTTAATCCTCAGGTCCTGGCAATTAAATGCTTTCTTCCATCTTGACATTCTTTGCATGAGACTTGTCAGAGAAGAATTACACATAAATTCTTGGCAGCACAAAGCAATTAGTTTAGCCTTCCCAACAGCAGAAAATTTTATTTCCAATTATGTTGAAAACCATTAAGAGAATTTCATTCAGTTCCGTACTACATCTGATTGTATTATTCAGAGGGTAGGGGAAAAATTGTCATCTTTTTTAGATCCTGTTGTTATTTACTTTTGAATAAGTTTTTTTTTCTTTTAATAGTTTATACATTTTCTCTTTACATAAAGTGCTTTGTGAACAGGGTATTGTCTGGATCATTTTGCTTACATAATTTCCCGGTTCCTAAGTTTTTTCAACAATTATTTTTCTTAAAGTGGTGCAGAAAAGTTTTTGTTAAACAGTTTCTATTTCTGATAAGGAAATCAAAGAACATTTCTAGGGTAGGGTGAGAATGAAAGCAATTTGCAACAACTGTGCTCCCCCAAGTCAGCCATCTTGAAGTACTGAGATTACCTCAGGTTCAGCTGTGATAAATTTATGGTCATTGCCCAGTTCAGAATAAAAATAATGTAATACAATTAAAGTAAAGCATATTTGCTGCCTGTAGAAGCATATGAAAACACTGGAGTGATCTAAGCTAACAAAATACAACATTGAAAGAAACTTGTTATTATTTCAATTGGTTGCCAAGATATTTTTACCTCAGGATCACTCTTGGTTTTTTTTTCTTTAATCTCATATTTTAAGAGAATTGTAGTCTTTCTACCCTATTATCACAGAATTTCACTAAAAAGCAATAGTTGGCATAAAGGCTAATTTCAGACAAGGTGGTTACTCTGAAATTTGTTCATTTTCATTATCCTTAGGCAGGGGTGGGATTCAAATTTTTTAACAGCCGGTTCCGTGGACATGGCTTAATTGGTGGGCATGGCTTGGTGGTCATGTGACTGGGTGGACATGGGTTGGTGGTCGTGTTATTGGTTTGGAATGCATCGAGGCATGCATCACCTGGCCTCTCATGACTGTGGGGATGCTGCAAGTCGTAAGTGTGAGAAATGGTCATAAGTTACTTTTTTCNTAAGGGTTAACAGAGAGGCAGTTTCTGTAAGCAACAGCAAAATGTTTCCTTCCTGCCTTCCTTCAAAGATTAGGCCAGTAATTTCTTCTAACAACCAGTTCTCCGAACTGCTTAGAATGTTAACAACCGGTTCTAGCGAATAGGTGCGAACTGGTAGAATCTCACTCCTGTCCTTAGTGTATATAACATTCCATACCAGGGGTGTCAAACTCAAGGCCTGTGGGCCAGATCCGGCCCGTGGGACCAAAGCAAAGAGGAAAGATTGGCTTGTCTACTCAGCACAAAGATCAGGCCAGCATAGCTTTTGCCCAGTTTTCCCATTGTGAATAGGAAAGATCAGGACAACGTAGTTTCGGCCCAGTCTACCCAATGCGAAGAAGAAACATTCCAGCAGTTTGGGGAGTGGTGTCAAGCTGGCCATGCCCACCTAGTTGGCCACGCCCATCTGCCCCCCCCCCAAGGTCAACCACAGCCCTGATGTGGCCCTCAATGAAATTGATTTTGACACCCCTAAGCTAACCACTTAACTTATGCAACATTTTTAGGCTTTTTTATATAAGTCTTTAAGTATCTGTTTACGTACTATACAAGAAGCTGTTTGGTGTAGTGGTTACATGCACCAAGCTAGAAATTGGGAGACTCTGAATTCTAGTCCCAGGTTGGCCTCAAAGTTAGTGGAATGTCCTTGGGCTGGTCACTTTCTTTCAGCCTTAGAAAAGAAGCAGTGACAAACCACTTCTAAAAAACTTAACAAAACTGCAGGGATTCATCCAGGTGGTGTCCAAGAATTGGAAACAATTTAATGGAAGAAAAAAAAAGTATTATGGCTGTGAGTACAGCAGAATTACTCAAGTCTGACATTATTCAACAGCAATGCAAATTTATTTTCTTATGAAGCTTGTATATTGGAAATATTTATCCTTCTATGGGCAATAAATGTTATCTTCTGTAAAATAGATTTGCAGACCTTTGCATCTGACAGTTGCATTAGTTATGCACTGCTAATAAATTAAGCATGTAATGCATGGATTTGTTTTAGAGTAACATTTTAACTGACTGGGGATTATGCAAACTACTTGATGCTTGTGTCTCTGGTATAATTTAATTCATCAGTTCTAAATGACCTCCAAATGTATACAAGGAATGAAAACTAAAATAATATTACTTATCCAGTCTTATTGGGTTGCCATATTTTAGAAGGGATTGTAGATTTAAAACAAACAGTACACAATAGCTTTATAAATACATAGTACATAATTTTAGGAACGTAGACAAATGGCCTACAGCATGTTGAGAAATCTTTTAATAAGTCACAAATATAGTTCCTATTTAGTTCAGTCCATTTATATTTACTTTAATATTTGAATTAAGTTACACTGAATTACAAAGTAATACATGAAGATTTAAAATAATCTTATTCAGACATTTTTATCCTCTCTTCTTTCATTCAGGGCCCTCAAGGACCCCGCGGTCGTTCAGGTCTGCCTGTAAGAAATCAAAATACTATCAAAAGATATAATTGAATAACTCCTAATTTATATTACAATCTTGTAAACTCTCTTTTTCCCTTTTGTTTTTAGGGTCCACCAGGAGCACCTGGACCAAGAGTAAGTTCCATTTATTTATCAGAATAACTTTATTACTGGGTAATAAAACTATAGGATACAAACCTAACCTTTGAAACTCTACAGTTACCATTTAAATGGAAATGATTTAATCCTGCTATAGTTCTGCTTCCTTTTGCATTATTTTAAAAGCTGCCCAGAGTCATTTTGATATGATATGAGTGACAAATAAATTTAATAAATACATAAAAGGTTATGCTCATTGTACAGATAACATGTAGAACAGCATCTGTGCAAATTGTCTTGGAAATAAGACTGATTTAATTTAAGGGAATGTACAATCAATACACAATTGCCAGTTCAAAATACAGTTGTGCTCACAAGTTTGATTACTTGATTGCAGGAAATAAGACTTCAGCAACAGAGTGGTCAATGTCTGGAATACTCTACCTGACTTTTTTCCCCAAACCCCCAAAAATTCAACCTTAGACTGTCTACTATTGACCTCACCCATTTCCTAAGAGGTCTGTAGGGGGCGTGCATAAGCGCATCAATGTGCCTACTGTCCCTGTCCTATTGTTTCTTTTATATTTTTTTTTATTTATTCATAACTATGTTTTTACTTATACCTATTATCTTGTCAGCAATTGACACATAAAAATAAATAAATAATTTTACATACCCTGGCAGAATTTATAATTTCTTGGCCATTTTTCAGAGAATATGGATGATAACACAAAAACTTTTCTTTCACTCATGGTTAGTGGTTGGCTGAAGCCATTTATTATCAATCAACTGCGTTTACTCTTTTTACATCATAATGACACTACCCAAATGACCCTGATCAAAAGTTTACATACCCCTGTTCCTAATATGGTGTGTTGCCCCCTTTAACATCAATGACAGCTTGAAGTCTTTTGTAGTATATGTGGATGAGGCTCTTTATCTTAAATATCTTAAAGCTGCCCATTCTTCCTGGCAAAAAGCCTCCAGTTCCTGTAAATTTGTGGGCTGTCTTGCATGAACTGCATGTTTGAGATCTCCCCAGAGTGGCTCAATGATACTGAGGTCAGGAGACTGAGATATGACCACTCCAGCACCTTCACTTTATTCTGCTGTAGCCAATGACAGGTCAACTTGGCCTTGTGTTGAGGATCATTTGTCATGTTGGAATGTTCAAGTACGTCCCATGCGCTTCCAGGCTGATGAATGCAAATTTTCCTCCATATCTTTTGATAAATACTGCATTCATCTTGCCATCAATTCTGATCAAATTTTCTGTGCCTTTGTAGGCACATCCCCAAAACATCAGCGAGCCACCTCTTGTGTTTCACAGTAGGAATGGTGTACTTTTCATCAAAGGCCTTGTTGACTCCTCTCCAAATGTAGCATTTTAGATGTGGCCAGAAAGTTCATTTTGGTCCCATCACTCCAAATGACTGTGCTAGAAGGTTTGAGGCTTGTCTCTGTGCTGTTTGGCATATTGTAAGCGGGATACTTAGTGGCATTTTGTGCAGTAATGGCTTTCTTGGTGACTCGACCATGCAGCCCATCTTTCTTCCAGTGCCTCCTTATTGTGCATCTTGAAACAGCCACACCACATGTTTTCAGAGAGTCCTGTATTTCACCTGAAGTTATTTGTGGGTTTTTTCTTGCATCCAAAACAATTTTCCTGGCAGTTGTGGTTGAAATTTTAGTTGGTCTACCTGACGATGGTTTGGTTTCAACAGAACCCCTCATTTTCCACTTCTTGATTAGTGTTTGAACACTGCTGATTGGCATTCTCAATTCCTTGGATATCTTTTTATATCCCTTTCCTGTTTTATACAGTTCAACTACCTTTTCCTGCAGATCCTTTGACAATTCTTTTTGCTTCCCGCTGAACTCAGAGCCAGGAAACGTCAGTGCAGCACTGGATGAAAGATGCAAAGGTCTGTCAGGAGTCCAGGAACTCATTGACCTTTTATACACACAAATTACAAGCAAGCAGATCATAGGTGGGGATGGTTACCTTTAATAGCCATTCAATTGTGCCAACCTGTGTGCATGTTATCAGGCCAAAATCACCAGGGTATATAAACCCTGATCAGGGTCATTTGGGTAGTTTCTGTTGTCATTATGATTTAAAAAGAGTAAAAACAGTTGACTGGGAATAAATGGCTTCAGTCAACCACTAACCATGAGTGAAAGAAAAGTATTTGTGTTATCATTCATATTCTCTGAAAAATGGCCAAGAAATCATAATTCTGCCAGATTATGTAAACTTAGAAGCACAACTGTATATCCATGATTAGTGATACCAGTTCTTTTTTTCATATTTCTTCTTTCTTTTATAAAACTAGGCTATGTTTATGAGCATGTATATTACAATCCTTGAATCACGAAAAATACAAACTTCTTGTGCTTATCCTGTATTTGAAATAATTCTTCTTATGAAATACAAATACTCATTTTTAGAGTTTCCAATCATCGCTTCAATATCTCAAGCACTTTCCTGAAGTCTTTGCAGTTCAGCATTGCAATTTGCTTGAGTGCCCTGGAGCTTATTTAAATTATAAAATCTAAATAATATAATGAGATTTTGATGTCCTTACATACCTAATAACTGTTCTTGATTCTGTAAAAAGATGTATGTGATTGCTTTAAAATTTCTGGACAATGATATTACTGATAAGAAACATTTTGATTTTATGCAGAAACAAATAGACATGAGTGCCACTATTCAAGACTTGCTTGAATCAAATGCTGCCTTAGAAATGGAGGTAACAATATTCGCACATTGAAACTGATAAATTATACACATTAGAATAACCATTTCAAGAATAAGAAATGCATAATTTTTAAAGGCTTTATTTTTTGCAGATTTTCAAATAATATATTAATTTGTGGGGGGAAACATTGAATGGCAAACTAGAAAATATATGAGCCTTTTAATCTAAATGCTTGAGACATCATACAACTGTTAACAAAATTATTTAGGTTACTGTAAAAAAAGAAAGAGAGAGAGAGAGAGAGAGATGACATGACCTTATCTTGTAAGGTCATGTTACAGCATCAGGGCTTTTTAATATAGAAAAGGAATAAACAAGAATTGGAACTAAACATGATATAGCAAAATCATAAATTATAAAAATGGAAGGAACTACTTTGCAATAATATAGTTCCCCCCTCCCTTTGGCAGAATTATCAGAACACTGAAGTGACATTCTTGGATCACAGTGCCAAAATATTCAAAACACTACATTATCTGAGCAATTTACTCCATAGCATCAAAAACCCGTTGGGAACCCGAGATAATCCAGCACGTATCTGCAGAGATTTGCTCAACTGTGAACCTAAAGTGTCTAATGGTAAGTTTTCAATAACATTGAAAATTAAATAAGTCTTAAACTTTGTTCAGCTTTTGCTTTGTTTAGAATTCAGAGATTGTTTGATATCAAAGATCCACAGCAACTAAACTCTTGGTTTTTTTATTATAGAATTGTCTATTTTCTATAAGATTCATATATTTTTATTTCGGATGCTATGGCCAAAATTGCATAGCTTGTACATGATTTTTATATGCAAAGTTTATTCTGTAAAAGATACATACGGTATATACCCAGTGGTAGGATTCAGCCAGTTCGGGAGAACCGATTGTTAATTTTCTGGGCAGTTTGGTGAACTGGTTGTTGGAAGAAATCATAAAAAAAAAAAAAAGAGAGCAGAGAACCAGTTGTTAAATTATTTGAATCCCACCACTGTATATACCTCCTTCATAATCTAGCTGGTTTCAATTTGCTGGCCGAAGATACTACTTAAATCCAAAGGACTTTCCTGTTCTGCAAAGTTTCCAATTCCATAATCGTATGATTCTGCCAGCATTGTGAAATCTGGAAACATATACATAAAGAATTCTCCTTATTAACACAAGATATTTGTAGTGTCTTTGACTATAGTTACAGAAATAATAATTACAAAGAAAAATGAACAGTATGGAGGCCTTACATCTTTTACTCACAACTCAATTGGATATAGTTGAGCCACAGTACAGTTATAGGTAGTCCTTGTGTTACAGCAACAAATTGGGCCAAGGCTATAATCATAAAGCCCTATGTCACATGATCTTGCTTGGCAACAACAATCCAGGCAGTCCCAGTTGCCTTTGAAATATCAAGACCCATGTATGGGTCATTAAGAAGCAGCAAAAGTCCAACAGGTGCGTACAAACACAGGAAGGTCAAGGGAAGGAGTGTGAGAGTACAAGTGCAGGGTAGGAGAATGTGTGGATTTAGCAATGTTGAGGGGAGGAGAACGTGGGTGTGTCCAAGAACAAAGAGGGTGTGGTATGCAGGAATTTGGGGGGGTAGGAGACTTATCAAAGCAAATTTGAAATTCTTTGCTGGCTTCCACATTTACTTTGTTTGTGAGAAGCTGGTAGGCAAGTTGGCAAATGGCTATCACATAACCACAGGACATTCTAAGTGAGAGTTGGTTGCCAAACATCCAAATTTCAAACATATAACCGTGATAATACTGTGATGGCTGGAATTTTGAAAATCGGTTTTAAATACCCTTTGTTCAGTGCCATTGCAACTTTGGTCACTGAATGAGTGGTCCGTAATCAAACATTAACTGTATATCTTCTTTCTCCTCTATTTTTGGAATCTGAAAACACATAAGGGCAGAAGAACACTTAAGATTGAAAACTTTTCTGTTTAAGAAACTAGGGTTTTCACACGTGAAAAACATATTTTAGAATTTGTCTGCATTTATTTTCTCAACTGACAGGAAAATATTGGATTGATCCAAATATTGGGTGTCCTTCAGATGCTATTGAGGTTTTCTGCAACTTCACTGCTGGTGGCCAGACATGCTTATCTCCTGTATCTGTCACAAAGGTAAGATCACTTTGGCAACAACCATACACTTTGTCTTCTTACTATTTTCTTTATTTATAAGAGTTGGAATTTTCCTATGGAATTTGACCACCGAATCATTAAAAATCATTAAAAATGTCTTCCCTCTTGCTTAAGCTGCTCATAAGTAGAGGAAGATAACACATAGGGAATTTTGTAATAAGAACCTCCAAATATAAGAACATATTTGCTCATGAATTAAACACATGTTCTTATCTGAATGTTTAAAGAAAAAAGAGGCAAGCTATGATTTATCGTATAATGATCAGCAATTATATCGATGTACAACCCATCAGTCTTGTACATTCTTACTCAGAAATAATTTCCAGAGAATTATTACAAATTGGCAAGATTAGATAAGGGCCTAACCAAGTTTTAGGGTTACACAGAGAACAAAACCTTATTCATTACTGGTATAGTGGTACTATTATTCAATAATTTCTTTTGTTCCCTGTGCCTGCATCACATTTCCTAAAACATTTAGTGAACTTAGTGGAAACAAAGAGGAAAAACAAGATGAAAATGGCCTTTAAAAAAATAAAGTCTGATTGTTCTAAACCTGAAATGGACGGCTATGTAATTGAAGAACCATTAAAAATTCAAGCCAAATGTCAAAGTAAGGTCCCAAACAAGGTCCATATGGAAACAACAATTAGAAAAGCAAAGTATGCAGTGTTGTTTTTTCCATTCGCATTATGTAATCTTCCTCCTCATATTTATATTGTGTAAATCTGGTTTTGTAACAAAAGGAAGGAATATGCTTATGCCTGAATAATTTAACAGATTAAATACCAATAGTTTGTTATTGCAATGGAATTTTTAATGAATAATTATATATTAAGTATATATAAACTGAACAATGTCAGTATGATTTGTGATTATGAACTGCCACCATATTTTCTCTCATAATGTTTATTTTTGTTGAATAGTTGGAATTTGGCATTGGAAAAGTACAGATGAACTTCCTTCATTTACTTAGTTCAGAAGCAACCCATACTATTACAGTTCATTGCCTGAATATCCCTGTGTGGAAAACTAATGAACTACATGATCAGAAATCTTCTCTGATCTTCAAAGGATGGAATGGTGATATTTTTGAAGCAAACACGCTGCTTGAACCAAAAGTTATAATGGATGGATGCACGGTAAGCCATATGTAGTCATTACTGAAAATGTTAGTACAAAGAATACTTTCTGATTTTCTTATATATACATTTTGGCCACAAACAATATGGATTCCATTTCTTAAATATCCAACTAAAAATGTTAAATGTTTATATTATAGATGATAATGAATTTAGAAAATCTATAAAAACTGAGATTGACACTAGAGATTATTAGCTATGATTTAAAATGTGGATATTCGTAAACAGAAGCCTAACATTCTGTATCCTTGGTAGCTTAACTATTGCAGCCTATGTTCAACAGATTGATTCTAATGTGCAAGATACATTAGGACTCCATTTTCTGTTATACATTCAAAAATTTTGTAGACATTTGCACTCTCTAATTCTGCAGAGGAACAAGAGATGCAGATCTGATTCTTTTACACCAGTTCATACATTTTTCTGCCCAAATTCAAAATTTCCATGAATACCTGTTTTTATTGTGTATGTACCCAAAATAAAGACAATCATAAAATAATGATTTTAAAATGAAAGTTGTGTTTTAAATTAAAATATTCATGACTATTCATGGAAACTTGGAAGAACTATTTTTCCCCCCAATGAGTATTGAATCACCTCTGGTTTATGGACTAAAAGTTGTATTCCAAATACTTCTACTTTTTTGTGTGTGTATGTAATTCTTACAAATTTTACAAATAGTTTGCAAATAGATGGCAGGATGACCAGCCCAAAAAGAACAGAAAGCTCTGCAATGGAAGTTGGAAGAAAATGAAGTAGAAATAAATATTTTTCTTCCAATATTTAGTTTTCCAATAGTTTTCCAACATTTATTATTACATTTATATCCACTGTTCTTCCAGGTAGCTTAGCATACTGTTCATAAGGAAATATCCTTTGACTAATTTCTAGAAATTGGAGATTACAGGAAACAAATGAAAAGGATAGTGTATAATAAGGGTTTTTTAATTGGTAACGGTGCAAATGAGTTTTGCTTCCTGGCAAATGTTTGAACCACTAGTGCATGCAATTTTCAGAAGTAGTCTGCCACTGCCTTGTTTTTAGAGATAAAAATGATGGATCCAAACTCACCCAACCAGCTTCATGCCAAGGCAGGACTAGAACTCATGGTTTCCCAGTATCTAAGCTGGTTCTTTAAACATTACACTGAACTGGCTCTGCTAAATAAGATTATGTCAAATAGTAAGGGAAGTGTTCCATATTAACATACTTCAAATAGGCTATTTCTATTGGACAAGAATACCCGATGCTGATTGGTTACTTTTCTCGACACTGATTGGCCAATAATAGCTAGCCTATGATTGGCCAATTCAAGCAGCAGGAAAAACAAGTAGCCGTCATTGGACACTAGCCATGAGCAGCTTTGTTATAAAAAGAGCTGCTGCGGCTCCTGGTTAAGACGGACTTTCTGCACTAAATAAAAGAGCTGAAGTTACGCTGGTC
>BHFT01021878.1:0-20490 GCA_004320025.1 Laticauda laticaudata
TTAAGATGGAAAGCCAGAAACCTGGTTTGTTCTTCTTTGCATTTCCTTTGCCTCGGTCCTTTTGCTTCTTTTGCCCTGATCGTTCATTCTGCTTGAATTGCTGTGGAGTCTTGCAAAACTATTCGCAAACTCCATTTACTGAACTTTTGTTTTATGGCATTGGTAAAAAAGAAAAAGGACTTCATTTTTGGATTATCCCTGGACTGATTTTTTTTTTCCAAAAATTTTATTTGCATTTTTTAAAAAACATACCAAACAAAACAGATAACAATTAAAAAAACATAAAACATTCTTTTTTTGGAAAGCAGCTTGATCCCGGGTTACAATCTCTTCGTTACAACATAAATTAAAGTTCATTGCTCACTTTTATATATATTCCATATCTTGTTACCATTCAAACACTTTCTATATAAGCTTCTTCCCCCTTTTCACTCTCTTAATTCTATTTTATTTATTTTCATCTTCAATTTGAATCCATTACTAGTTATTCCTTTGTCCTGTTTCAGCTGTCATTTATGTTTTCTCACTTAACACAAAATTGTCTTCTGTAATCACTGATTTGCGAAGTATGACGCCTTCTATTATTTCCCCTAAAATTTTAACACTTAAAATAAATGCATAACTTTCATTTCGGCATTCCTGCTTAGTGCATTCTCAAAGCTAAAACACTATATTTAAAAAAAAGGAAAAAAATTATAAATATTATAATATAATTACACAAACAAATCCATACATTTAAACTCTGCTTGTTAAGATTAATATTCATTTTAAATCTTAAACATTTTTATACCTTTCTTTTCAAGTAAGTATCATGCTTCTATGGGAACAACTTATAAATTTACGTAGTTGCTGTCCCCCCACTTCACTTATATTTTAAAGACATTATGAAATTAAAAATGTTTCCCATTCCTTCTTAATTAAATTCTCTCATATTTCATTTCATTTATTTGCTTCAAAAGGAGAAGATTTTCACTTAAATTACATGAATATTTTATCCCCATTTTATAATCATATGTTGTTCAAATTTTGCTAAACATTATTTCTGATACAAATACAACAATATACAAGTCTCATTGTTATTTTTACAGCATCTCTTTTCAGTTATATTATACCCATTATCTCTAAATAAGTCCTGTTTCTTTACAACTTATTTCATCTTCATCTTCATTTCCCTCTTCTAATATTCCTCTTTTCTGTTTGCTTTACTATTCTATAAATCTTAAACATTCATACATTCCCCCCCCGTGTTCAACTTATATGTTAAAACATTATGTAATTAAAAATTTCCCCTTCCTTCTTAATTCAATTTCTCTCATATTTCTCATTTATTTTGTTTTAAATTAAAAAAAAAGAAATTCCAGTAAAATTACGTTTACTGATTTAGATTTTCCAATACGTTAAAATTATTAATTATAACTATGTGTTATTTTCAACTATTCTAAACCTCAATAAATTTTTGGAATCTTTTTCGTATTTTCATACCTAAATAAGCGTGTTTATTTTTTTTAATGTCCTATAGCTCTCCCCTTGCCCACTTTATTACCTCTTGTTTCTACACCCTTCTTATTCCTTTGGCTTTGCATGTATTCCACTTTTACTATTTCCCCTTTGTTTTTATTTCAATTTCCATGTTTTTTTCCCCAGTTAAAGTTGCTTGATTCATTAAAGATGGCTTTCTTCTTCATCCCAATCTTCTTGTTGTAGTTTCTCATACGTAGAAATTTGCCATTTTAAAAAATGAAAAAACGGAAGCCAAAAGATAACCTTCCCTTCTTGTTCCTCTTCTTTATATTTTATAAAAATTTCCATTTTCATCATCCAAAATAATGCCATTTGTAAAAAAATTTTTTTTAAACAACCCAAATGATTTTAATTTCATTCAAATAAGAATTTCCAAAAGCTCCAGAGTTCACCAAACAGTTCCCAGATACACCACAGTCTATTTCATTTTAACAACTTTTCTCTGTTTTTTCACTTTCTCTTCCGTGGGTTGTAATTCAGTTACAAAGTTCCAATTAAATGTTGTCTTTTTGAGAAGTCTTGTTATGATTTTGTTTCGAGTCTTTTAAATTCAACCAGTCTCCTCCAGCCAAATTCCTAATCTTAATTCTTATCCTCTCCCTTCCCACTTACAGCATTAAAAAAATTTTTTTTCCAGTGTTCAGAAATCTTTATTGTTTCCCCTTGGCTTAATTTCCAGTTTGATTTACCTGCCTGATGCCAAAGCGGGGGTATTTTCAATTTCTCATTCATCTGACTGTCCACGTAAGGGAAGGAGAGTTGGAAAAAAACAAACTTAACCTTTTCACTTTCAATCGCTGCTTCTAGATCTTCTTAGGGAACGCATGTATCTTTTTTCCAATTTAAATTCCCAGGATATTATTGGATGTTGCTTCTCCTCCTGGTCAGCCAAAACTATCACTTCTCAGCTTCCTCCTGCACATTCTTTTTCGGCATTGATGAAAGCTTCTTTGTGGCGGCCATTTCTGACCGCCGCTCTACTGCTTTCAGAAAAGGGAGTTAAGCCAGCTGAGGAGGGGGGTGCGACTCCTGCTAGGTCTCCCCTGTCTTCAGCTACCTCTATGGGGTAGCTATAGCCCCGAAGTCGGTTGGTTCTGGGCACTCCAGCGGCGAGCGCAGCAGAAACCACGCATGATCACGGATTCCTGCTGCCGCCGAGCCTTGCAAACCGGAAGTCCTGACGGATTTTTTTGAATACTAACTGCTTTAACCGCATATGATTTGGACGGTTTGTTGGATATTGTTTACCCATTTATCGGAAGTAAAACTTACATTTCACTATTCAGTGTATCTGTGTGCTGGTTGTGTGTTAGTCATCACCACTCTCACTATATTTCCCTGAATGCACTCATTCTAACGGGGAATACCTCAACAAAGATGTTTCATGAATTGCATTTTGATCAATTTATGAAGTTTTGAAAAAAGTTAAGTAGCTTTTTGGGTTTGTTTTCAGGGTTTGCCTGGCCTTCCTGGAAGTATGGGAGATAGAGGGCCTTTGGGTGAACCAGTAAGTTGATTTCATTTCATTTGAAATGTGAAGTATAATGTATTGGAAAACATATATCTTGTTATGCTGTAATTAAAGATATATTAAAGAAGCAGCTTTATTTTTAGCCTAAAATTACATGGCTCTTAGTAAGTCTCTCTGTTCTACAGAATAAAGTAATTTTTTTCTTCATTTCTTTAAGATGGATGATTGTCCTCTTAAACTTGTCCACGAAAGCCTGAAAATCATGAAAGTGGTTATCTTGAGAGGGGATGTCTTGCATCACTTTAAAAAAAAAATCATTTTTGGCCTTTTCTGTTCAGCTTTTGCCTCACCTTTTTAGACAGTGCTTATAGAGAACCCATATTTTATTCCCCAAAGATTACCCAACCGTAGTACATTTATACCAAGTATCAATAAAAAAACACATATCTTCTGTGCTGCATTTTTACCTGTTCACAAACATACACCCTTCAAAATCAGTTAAGGATTTAATCTAGGGCAGGTGTATCAAACTCACATTGTTACGGTGGCGTCATGTGATGTATCAAGAATTTTTCCCCTTCGCTAAACCAGGCATGGGTATGGCCAGCGTGGGATGCATCTGGCCTGCAGGCTGGGAGTTTGACAACCCTGATCTAGAGTGTCTCAGGTTTCTATAGTTAGCTGGTGTGATTGTACATTTAATTTAGTCTCAGATACTTTGTTTAACTTTCTTATTAGATCTTAGAGGTTGAGTAGAAAGTAAATTGTTTTTCTGAGTACGCAACCCACCTGTCAGTTAATATAAATACATCTGACAATGAATTTCAGCTGATTATTTAAGTCAGTATTTTTTCCAAACTTGGCAACTTTAAGAGGTATAGACTTCAACTCCCCAAATCCCCCAGCCAGCATGGAGAATTCTATGAGTTACATAGTCCATACATCTTAATGTTGCCAAGTTTAAAATCACTGATTTAAATTGAGTGACAACTTGAACAACAGTCTTTATGATAAAATACAGTAAGCAAGAAGAATATGAAATTTGTAATAAAATCAATATATTAAACTAAATGAAGTCTCATTTAAATCAAGGCCAGTTCCTGGTGATTACAGAGATATATCCATGCTTGCAGTCACCAGTTTTGGGAATACTAAGGAAGTGATATGCCTTTGCTATCTTTGAGATTTTTTTTATCCAAGCTATGTCCTAGTTATAGTATATCCATCTAGCCCCCAATCCAAGAACAAGCCAAGCCTAAATCCACTTATTGTTTGATCCAAGAGAAGGTCAGGTAGATATTGCCAGAGCCTATCTAGCAGAGTTCCTGGTTTTGCTTATATAAGTGTATCAGAAGCAGTGTTGTGGACTTCAAAACTAAAAATTTCAGGGCATTGCCAGAAATCCCAAGTTTAGTAGACATCAAGTTTTATTCTGAGGCTATTCTTTCAAATATGACTGATTTTTAAAAATAAATTCTACAATTATCATAGGCTTCTGAAAACATGTTTCAGAGCCTTCCCATGGGGCATTATTATATTTCATTATTTCTTGATAGTATAGTCCAGAAGTCTATGAATCCACAAAGTTATATCCTTTCCATGAATGGTGTAAAAATGAAGGAAGTTGGCAAGATAATTTGCAGATCATATAGAGTTATGAAATCATCACTGAATGGATACCACCCAATCTACAGAGAATGGTCAAGTTTGTCGTTAGAGACAGGAGGAAAGCCTAGAAGTTAAACCCTAGATCATAGATATATATAGACAGATTGAGTTATGTGAGAATCAAGCTTCTACATGTATATAACTACATTCTTCTCTGTGATGCAGCTGTGTCATGTCTCTAAACTTGTGCTGTGGGCATGTTATTGAATATGGAGCTACGTGTTTTTGAGAGTTCAAATGTAATGTAATGCTTAATAAGAAGCCTTGATAAATATTCCATTGCCTGATGATGATTGGACTGTTGCAACAAATCCTCTTTAAGAGTGGGGACCATATTAAATTATTCTACTCTCAGAAGCTAATGGAACCTGGAAAAAAGGAAATATCCAGCTGTGAGAAAAATGTCTTCAAAAAACTGGCCAGCTGATGTTATAAGTATATAAGTGTTTCTTTTTTTCATAATAAGAATGTAATGCTCACGTAAATTTTTGTTTGATACTAGGGACCGAGGGGAGAACAAGGTGATGCTGGTCCTGTAGGTGAAGCTGGCTTTGAGGTGAATCTTTTACCTCACCAAATGATGTAGACAAGCAAAACTGAAGATCCTGTTGCATCAAAGTAAAAAATATAGAGGCCTTTAAAAACTGGATATTGCACCATAGTAGAAAAAGATATTATACCAAGTATTTCATTCATCACCCCAATAAGACCTAGACCTGTGAACCTCCTAGTAAATTTCATCATGATGGAAAACATTTAGTTCTGGACAACGGATAACTCCACTTATGTTTTCAATACAGGGATCACCTGGCCCAGAGGGAGAGCCCGGACCACAAGGAGAACCAGGCACAAAGGTGATTGTTGGAGTAATTTTGTTGGGGTGCAGTTTGAATGATGACAAAAACAGGCTGTTATTTCTCTACACATATATTTGGGATATTTCCTGATGATACTTTTTATATGCAGTCTCTATACATGAAATATTTATTATTTCCATAAGAAACATTCTGTCTGAAACTAGCTATGATGTTTCAGTTAAATTGGTCCAACATTAGGTGGTGTTGTCATTTCTGCATCTGTTCATAGGAGTCATACTTAGATAGATACAGATATTCAGGAAACTTGGTGACACCAGAAAGTATGGATTCAGAGAAGAAAAGTCCAAGTATTTTCTAATTCACACTCATAGCTTCACACTACTCAAGCCCTCCCAGCTTCTCCTTCCAGTAAACGAGTAGAGCAGTCTTTCTGAAATTAGGATAGGAACTGCAAGCTTCATACATACATACATACATATATATATATACATATATGCAGGAATCTCTCATTCTCACAATCGAAAAAAAAAAGACATTTTATAAATAAGAAATAGGCAGCAGAAACCTTCAAGTAAAAAATGACTGGAAGAAAGAAGGAAGGAAGGAAGGAAGGAAGGAAGGAAGGAAGGAAGGAAGGAAGGAAGGAAGGAAGGAAGGAAGGAAAGATCCAAGTGTTGGTTTTCAGGATCTAGTAAATGTTCTTGTTCCTCTCATTGCTTCATCTTCATAAACGTAGAGTTCAGTCATCAAGGAATTCAAGGCCACTATGTAAGCATTTGTTTCAACTCTACTATGTTAATTAGCTCTCAGGGTTGTGTAGAGAAGCTTCATATTATATCATTACTTGATTGACAAGTTTATGTCTGGCTTAGTTAAGAATGAGGCATCTTTATCTTTCCACTATAGTTGGCATATATATTTGCAGAAAGCTGTTCATTGTAATACTTGTAACATATCTGCCTTTCTACTTGCTCTTAATTTGTGGTGAAAAACAATATAAAGACTAATTCATGCTTGAGAAATGAGTTAATTTTATAAAGAGCAAACTTTAGATATCTATTGTAGCAAACTTAGAGTTTTGTCCTTTGTTCAGAATAATATTCCCTCAGTGTGATATATTTCTGTTGCATTGAACAGGGAGATTCTGGACCAGTTGGCAATATTGGAGCACCTGGTGAACAAGGTATAAGAGTAAGTACTGAATATTGTAGCATATTTTGTTACAAGGGGCAGAATTATACTGGAAATGCCAAAGAGCTATGTAAATTAGGAAAGCAGATAAGAAATGAAAAAAAGTCTTTGCTATATCAGGATCATGTTCATTTAAAGAAAAATTTAAAACTACAGAAAGAAAAAATAAGGGACATTAGAGATCTTCTAATGATTCAACCCCTTTGCTCAAGCTGGAGACCCAATACCATTTCATACAAATGGCTTTCCAATCTTTTTTTTTTTAAATCTCCAGAAATCTCCCACAATTTCTGGAGTCAAGTCATTCCACTGGCTGATTGTTTTCACTGTCAGGAAATTTATCTTTAGTCCTAGGTTTTCTCCTTGATTAGTTTCCATCCATTGTTCCTTGTTTTGTCTTCAAGTGCTTTGTGGCAGCCCCTCAGATATTAGGACATTGCTCTCATTTCACCTCTAGCACTTCTTTACATTAGATGTAATATGTTTTAATTATGTAGCTTAAAGTTCATAGTTTAGAAACTGTTTAGAATCAAACAGTTGGACAGGAGTCTTTAACTTAGCATTCAGACTAAGTTAAAGTACTCCAGGCTTATGGCTAACTAACCTTAATTTAAACACATCCAGTGAAAGGGAGATGATCACTTGTCTGGCTAATTGGTTTCAACATTGAACAGCTATTGCTGCCGAAAAGGATTTTTGTTTCCCATAAGTCACAATCTGCCATCTTGTAACTTCTTTTATTTTGTGTATTTCACTCTGAAACATTAGCAAATAGGTCTACTACAGATACAAAGTGACAACTGATCAATATAATCTGAATTATAAGAGCTTCAGCATATATTTATCTGAAGTAAATTTTTCATGTTGAATGTGATAGTATGCTTCCTCTAATAGTCAATAACTTTATTTTGCATATACATTTGCAATTACTGAGTATTAATAATACTCAAAGAATAGATAACAACTTGAAGTCAGAACACTAGTTCAAGCAGTAACCCAGAAGTAGTGCAGGTTACAAGGTTGTAACATTCAGGTTTGGTATATTTTTGTTATAAATTTTTTCATAGCATACCTATACAAAGTCAAATCACAGTTGCCAACTAAGAAATTGTGTTTACTCATTTGGATGTATTGTTAGAAAATTATTTCGAAATGTGCTACCTGACCAGAAAATTGGAAAGGTAAGCAAGAGTGGAACAGATCATCCTCCAAGGGGGGAGGTCTAGAGAGCACAACAGATAACAGTCTGATAAATTGGTGGCTTGTAAATGATTACATAACTATGGCAGTGATTTTGTGAAGGGGTAAGCCTCCAATTTCACTTCCATTTCCAAATTTATCTGCAACACAGGTGTCAAACTCACTGCCTCATGTTGCCGTCATGTGATGTTTCATGATGTTTTTCCCTGCCATGGAACTGGGGTGGGCGTGGCTTGCACATGACGCATCTGGCCCATGGGTCACCAGTTTGACATCTCTGATCTGAAACATCTCAAAATGTCATGAATCCTAAAAAGTTGCAAACTCCTGATTTTTTACATGAAAATGTTTAGTGTATTAATCTGTTACCTTTTTTAGTAGGACACAGCAATTACATTTTAATGAGGACAATAATATGATTCTAATGTGAACTGAGTTTACAAGTACCATATGATAACTATCCATTTGAAAATATAATAGAAACCAATTAAGAGAGATTTGAGTATATCTATATACAGATATATAACAGACAGGTAGGTAGGTAGATAGATAGATTTGTAGTCTTAGTTTCCATAAAATATTATCTGTTTTTTCTAAAAGTATAAAATGTAAAAGACTGTGGTTTATTATCAACTCTAGAATGCTAAACTGTTTTAGAAAGGTGAAAGGAATATTCTGCTTGCCAGTGAAGATACTCCCTTTCAAGTAAAATTAAAAATATGAGGTAGTGCTACAGAAATGTACCATTTATTTAGTGTCTGTTAAGTCCTTCTTTAAAAGTTGATCTTCCAGTTTATCTTCCTCTACCTCCCTGTACACACATTCAGTCCAATATCAGGAAGCTTAAATCTACATCTCCCTGTCATACAGTGTTGTTCTGGTTGTTTGCTCAGCGCAGCTTGTTTTATATCACTTTCAGACAATTTCTTGTTTGTGACAGCTGCTTTGTCCTTCAGTATGGTTCTAAATCTTTTAGAACCATCCTCCCTTTTATGGTTCTAAACAGAACCATATTTAGATTCAGAATAAAGTTAATTGTGAATCATTTCAAATGCATGGATTTCAACATCTTGGTATATTGGAAGTGCCGGACAGACCAAGGTAAAAGAAAAAGACAAATCTGTGACAATAACAATATCTAATCCTATTCAGCAAATCTTTGTGCACTGGCACCACTAATAAAACTGCTGAATCCTTGACTCTTTTAGTCTGATCTGTTTGCTATTTTGTTGAGATAATGTACTTTTGCTTGGGTTTTGAATACAGGAGATTTTTGGAACTAATAGCATTTTTACATGTTTCTTCTGAAACCTAGGGTATTCGAGGACCACCAGGAGAAGATGGTGTTCAAGGAAAAGATGGATTAAAGGTACTTTTTAAAATCAGAAATTACACTTACGTGAGATAACTATTGCATTTTATTCTGTGATTCCTAAATTTAAATGATCTTTTAAGTCAGTGCATAACATTTCTGCTGCATGGGCATTGCATATTCTCAAGTTGGAAGATTGCATAAGAGAAGTTGCATTTGCTAGAAGAAAGCAGAGAAGCAAAAGGCACTCAATTGATCTCTTAGTACTAATTGTGATGACCTGGGGCATGGCACAAATGCAACACAGTCAAATAAGCAAGAAGTGTCCCTTTAGTACCTCCAACTTTGCCCCCCAATGTCTAGGTTACCTTTGGCTAGAGAAAAAACTCTCCCAAGAACAGTCTTTAAGTGGAGGAGATTCAGTCCGAAAACAAAGTACATACAAACTGTTTATAAAAATCCACACAAACCACGCTGCAGTAATTGACTTGATGGGGTAGGAGAAGGAATTGCAGACTTGAAAGCCCAGCAGAACACACACAATTGGGAAGGTGCCAGGAACCCAGATAAGCCTTGATGATACCAGATAATTCATGATTTGCTCCCAACAACTTTGCTCTACGCAGCTTCCCTTTTTAAACACTGTATTCCCAGCTGCAGCTAATGTAGGGAATCAGGGCTCTTTTCTCCCCCGTAAGCCCCACAACTCACATTGCTCCCTTCTCCGTTCTTCCCTGCGTGGCCTAGGATGAAGAGGGGGGGGGCCTGGGTCTTCCTCCAAATTCCCTCTCCCTTGCTCTACCTCTCCCCTGCTCTGCCCAGCCAGCCTTTGCCCTTCCCCAGTTTCTTTCTCAGCCAACGGAGCTACAGTCCCACTCCCTGTCAGCTGCTCGGCCTCCTCCTCCGAATCAGATTCCAACAGGGGCATGACACTAATTCTGCTTAAGTATCTTCATGCTATCCTTCCTCATATTGTGAAATATATCTCAAATAGTCTGTAGATTTATTGATATTGTAATTCTCATAGAAAGACTCTCAAATCAAACTCAGCTGCTAGTTGGACAAAACTAAACAATTTCCTATTCAGACATAGAGAAATGATTTGTCCCTGTGTTCCTCCAATATTTTTTTTGAACTTCCTAATCCCGTGATGGTGAATCTATGGCATGTGTGCCACAGGTGGCACACAGAGCCATTTGTGCGGGTGCATGAGCCCCAGCCAAACTTACCTGCACTGCGCATGCATCCCACCTAATTTTTGGGCTGTTTGAGGCAGTTTTTACCCTCCCGGAGGCTCGAGAAAAGCCTCTGAAGCCTAGGGAGGCCGAAAAACAGACCTTCTGGAAATACCGGAAATGCTTGTTTTCAGCCTTCAGCGGGCCTCTGGAGCCGGGGGGAGGCCGTTTTCGCTCTCCCGGTGGCTTGAGGAAAGCCTCTGCAGCCTTTAGAGGCTGAAAAACAGGCTTTTACCATCAAAGATAAGGCAAAACTGAAGTACATTTTGCAGATGTATTGCATGGAAATGATGTTCTTGATGCCATACTTTTTATACATATGTGTTATGTATACACATTATGTATAATGTGTTACTCCTTATCTCTATTCTCGACCTACATAAAGAAAACATTTTACCAAGCCTTTGTTACATAATTGTAATGTTCAGTAATTTAATGCTTTCCTACTTGATGCTTTTTATTTATATCTCTGCTTTAGGGCAGTTTAGGAGACACTGGCCTTCCTGGAGAAAATGGTGAAAAAGGAAAAATTGGAATTCCCGGGCTTACTGGCCCTCCAGGTGAACCTGGAATCAGAGGCATTCCAGTAAGTAAACTCAGAATTTAACAAAAATATAAACCCAATTATTCTGAAGAATCTTAGTCTTAATAATTTACTCAACTAAAGGTGTCCTAAAGATTCTTAAAATGAAAATACACTGTGCATAAGCTGTGAAGTCATTTGTGCTACTAAATTATAGGAATATATCACACAATAGAGTCACTGTCAAAATTGCAGCATTACCTGGAAGAATGAAATTGGAGAAATAAATATCATGATCTGAATAATAGAAAATAAATTTTTAAAAACAAAAGATAATGGAAAAAATATTTGAAACTTATTACATTTAAGTAAAGGCCACCCTTACCCAGAGAATATTTCCCTTAAAAAATTTGAAAGGCATGACTAAAATTATGAAACAAATTTCTGATGCCATATGAACTGTGTTTTTGGATGGGGTTCTCTCTTCAAACAGCAATGATTAATTTTATTTTCTGGCATAGTAAGAATATGGAATTGATTATTTTTGACACTTATGTAGGTCATATAATGACTTGAGATTATAAAACAGGAGCATTCATTTTGTTGTTCCAGTTTTCTTAGTTTTGCATTTCTGATTGAGATACTATAAATCTATCACACTCAATATATGCACAGAATGTGATGTAGGCAGACATATCAAGGGTTAGGCTTCAAAACTTTAAGTAGGGCTTTAAAAAAAATTAAATCTTGAAATGATAGTTTTATCACAATTTTTGGCCTCTACAATAAGGAGTTTTCTTCATATAAAAAGCATCAGTGATTATGTCACCATTGTAGTATGTTACCTAACATGATGCATAATGTTTATGCTTATGTTTTCTATTATGAAGAAAAAGTCAGAGTGATTACAAATAACGATTCTGTCTACAAACTGTATCAGCTGTTGTCCATTTCTAATTTTTGTGAAATATTATTGATTGGTTTATGGGTTGAAAACATTTATATCTCATCTTTATTCTCAGGGATAATAAAAAACCCAGACATAAGATGTGTGGAAAGTGAAAAACATAGTAAGAGTGGCACCAATTCTTTTTTAAATGTTTCTTTTAAATTAACTGTGAACAGGAATGATATGAGAAAAGATATATGCATAAAAACACACATTATAATGGATCACAATCACGTGCAAGACCCCCTCCCAACTATCAAAGAAAATATTCAAAATAAAACTTTCCATAATAAAGAATTTATTTAGTTTAAGGTCTCATCTTTGCCCACAAAAATTGTCTCCTTGATTTCTCTTTTGATTAGTTTCCCAGAGCTGGTCCATACTATTCCATTATTTCCAAAATGGCAATATGTTATAAAAATAATTTGTTATAAAAATTATATCTTGGAAACAGGTTTAAGTCTACTCTTAGCCATGGAAGTCGTGAGTGTCTTTGAACCAGTTGCTGTTTCTTCCTAATCTGGAAGAAAGTCAGGGTATAACAAATAAATAGATTTAGGGTCAGATTAAATGAAACACCAGTTAAACAATTAGAAATTGTATCAGTGGCTGAAAAAATTTTGGAGTTTTTGGCTGTGGAAACCCTCTGGATGTAGATTCAAATAGTGGGTAACCTATGTTGGAGTTTTCAGTAAAGATAGTCCTCAACTTATGACCAGGTTAGCAAATGTTTAAAGTTATAATGGACCACCACCACCCACCCCTAATAGAGGCATTTGCAACTAGGATTTGAAGTTCCAATGGTTGCTCTCCCTTCCCCTTCTGTCACATGATTGCATTTTGTGTGCTCTGCAACTGGCCTGCATTTATTGTTGTTTATAGCAGGGGTCGCCAACCTTTTGGACCTCAGGGACCACCAAACTCATAATTTTAAATCCCAGGGACCACTAACCAGTTTTGTGGGTGTGACCTAATTTGTGGGTGTGGCTTGGTGGGTCATGTGACTGGCTGGGCATGGCTTATATGTAAATATTATAAATATTTATATAAATATTGATTTTTTCATAAAAAAGAGCAACTTTTACCCAAAATCAGTCAAAGCAGACAGGCAGATTGAGTTGCTCACAGAATCATTCACTGATCTATCTATCTTCCATCGGCTATCTGAGTCTGTCACATAAAATTTGCCGTGAGTTTGCACTGAATAATAGAACCTTCAGTCCTAAGGGAGGTTTGGCTGTACTTAAAAGCAGAGCCAAAGATCTAAATACTGACTAGAAAGCAAGAAATCCAACCATTTCCTGCATCCTAGCTTATCTAAATCTCCCAGCAAAGCAGAATAGCTGATGGTCGGAAAAAGGAAAAATAGCAATTTAGGAGACATGTTTGCTGGGTAAGGAGTGAGTGGGCGGGGAGGGTTCCCACGGGTCACGTGGGCGGCGCAGCCTTGTGTTTCTATGCAGCTTGGATTAATTGCTTTGGGGGGGTGCTCTGGGGGTGAGATTTCTCTGTGGCCCACCAAAATTTTCTCGCGACCCACTGGTTGGCAACCGCAGGTTTATAGCATATGTTTTTTACCAGCATTTACTATGGGTTTTCAACAAATGCTGTCCATTGCAGACAATGCAACATTCACTTAACAACCGCCACATTTGTTGAATGAATTGCTGCAAAAAATGTTGTAAAATTACGTTGTAAACATGGGTGCCTTGATTTATGATCATCATGACATACAACAAAAAGTCCAGGTTCTATTAAGGTCATATATGTCAAGGCTTATCTATATATGATTTGTGCCAACTGTTTGTATTTGGAGATAAAGCAATTCAATGGGGCCTGTAGGGCCCAAAAGTTTTCCCCCTCTACAAGACAAAACTGTGATCCAGGAAACAATCCTGTATTTTCCATTTGATTTTTAACAACCATCCATCTGATTTACAGCTGTTGAAGTGGTACCTCATCTAATTTGTCAGTAAGTTTCGCTGATATCTCAGGATCTGACACAGTTTAATAAAAACCAGAAACATTCTGCTGTGCTTGCTTTAAATAAACTATTGCAGAGAAAAAACTAAAAAAAACCCTTATCTAGCTGCATACTTTGTTTGTTTATTGTAGCAAGGGGCTCAATACAGAGTTTTTTTGTGAAGCAACTATCAACTCTAATCCAGCCATTAATTTTTTAGGAAAATGTGTTTGCTGGAAACATTTTTTACTTATTATTTGCTGCAGTATTTGTTTTTTCTAATATGATAGTCATCAGTTTCTGTCTGATGCAAAATTAAGTATAACCATGAAAATCTGGTAGCATGAGTGAGAAATGAAATATAGTTCAAAATGCATGTTGTCAAAAAAAATTCAACATGGCTTTAAAAAAATCCCTCAAATAGGAGATTTTCAGTTAGTTAGTTTTTTTTTACTGTGTGGATCCTGCCATATGGTTTGGAAAAGGCAGACAATTATGAATATATTTATCCAGGAAGTATAGATCCAGTTTTAAGCTGTAACTTTTTGGCTTTGAGGAGGATCAGTTTTATTGGATTCTTGGAAATGCAGAGAGACAATAGCCATCTGCCGCTTCATATTGTTTCAGAGGGAAAAATAAGTAAATCAAGCTGGTATCTTTGTACATATGTGCATATGTGTTTAAATTTGTTCTTCATTCCTAATTTTGGCTCTACCCAAATACAAATAATCAGTCAGAATAAAAATAACCAAAACTCCAGCTTAAAAAAGGGCATCTAAAAAGTCTGGATGAAAAGAAATGTTTCTAAACCCATCCAACACTGCTTCAGCACAAGACAGTTCCATTGACTAGATCACGAGTGTCAAACTCTCATCACGTCACAGGCCAGATCGTGACATATTGCGACATTTTTGCCTTTGCAAAGCCAGGGGTGTGGCCTCTGCATGACGTATCCAGCCCACAGGCCACTATTTTGACAGGCCTGCACTAGATCCTATCACATAAAAAAAGGTGGGGAAAAGTTGGACTGAGTGAAATCAGTGCTACTGCAAATAATTTGGACAGAGTTCCATAGGAGTTTGTAAGCCATGGTAAATAGCTTGGACTAAGCTTAGAAAACTATTTCAATACGGAGATGATGCTATCCTTTCTGAAGCACCACTCACCACTGATTCCACTTTCCAAACTATCTTTCAAGGGCACTTCACCAAAAGGGCCTCAATCACCAATACTAGGTCTCTTTCTTCTAGCAACATTTAACTTATTACTAAAAGATAAGCTTCTCTCACACCAGTGTCTGGGAGACCTCCCAAGGTATGAACCTGATCTATTACAAGAGTTACCTGTTCAGATAAGTGATATCTCCCAAATCCTGCAAACTACTCACCTGAATAAGTAATAACTCTGTTTTCAGATTCATATTTTCCCTCACTTAGTCCTTTACAGCCAAGGGACATGAAGATGATGGTAAGTGGATCACTTCTGGCAGCCCGAAAGGAAGTGTATTATCTGGACCCTTTCCAGTCAAGATTCTAGCTGCGTTAATATACTGATACTGCATTGTTGCACTTGTTGATGACTCTGAAAGGCTTAAGAGAAGGATGATGCATCCATCTCTGACTTTCTAAGATCTCTCAGTAGCTTTTGATATCATTGACCATGATAACCTTCTGTACTGACTTTTGGAACTTGGAATGGGCAGCACTATTCTTCAGTGGTTGTTGTCTCTTTTCTGAGACTACTTGTTTGTCTGGGTGAGGGAAAGAGGCCTCTTTTATTTGGGGGAGGGTGTTTAAAGGTTTAACTGTCTCCAGTTCTGTTTAATATCTACACAAAACTGTATAAAGATATTCATGGAACACCTGGCAAGACCCAGTGCTGAATTTGATAACTCTTCATCTTTAACTGAGCGTAAATCTCCAAATGTGGCCTCAGATTTATCTCCCTTTATGTTAACTACTGTAGGGTCCTGAGGGAACTCAAGGAAGTCCAGGTCAAAGGGGTCGTCCAGGAAAGAAGGTAAGTGGGCTTCCTTTTTTTATCTGGAATTTGGACAGAAAGCAAATTATTTTTCATTAAGGATTCAATATTAATAAATATTGCTCATTTTTAGAGTAGAGTGATGTGGTGGCCTGGTGGTGAAGACAGCCACCTTCCATTTGGAAGGTTGAGAATTCAATCTTAGGTAGTGGCAGATGCTTCTTTCTCAGGGTGCAAAGAGAAAATATGTGCCATAAATTAAATTTAGGCATCAAGAAGGGCATCCAACCATTAAATACTCAGCTCCATCCTGTTGCCCCAATTCTACCCTAAATTAAGGAATTACAGGGTCATAAAAAGAAAAAAGTGATATATGTATGTATGTATGTATGTATGTATGTATGTATGTATATATATATATATATATATATGTATGCTGTTCAGCTCCCTCGGGTATTATCCACGTCATTGTAGTGCTTGTAGTGCTTGTAGTCAACGTTTCAGCAGATCTCATCTGCCATCATCAGGCTTCTGTATGGAGTTTGTATGTGTCTTGTCTGGGAGTCTGGTCTGTTTTATTTGGACTGGAGTTTGTTTGATTGGTGTTTCTGGTTTCTTCTGTCTGGTTTTGTGGCTTTGATTGGCTGGCAACACTCTGTTCTGTTTGGAAGCTTTCAGCTGCACTTGGCTTCATTGAAAAGGACAGCTTATTATCTATTAGGAAGCTAGGTTTCAATCTGGGTGCCTGGTGAGAGGGGTGTTTTGAGCTGGGAGGTATCAGAGGGAGTCTGTTGGTGCCCAGGTGTTTGCTGGCTTGTGGTGTGGAGATCTTCTATTTGAGAGTGGCAGGCTTCAAACATGATTGAACATCTGGTGGAAATCATTCTTCTATTCAATAGCTTTCAGGTCTTTTTTCAATCTCTATGGCTTCTCTGAATAGATTCTGTGGCTGGGGTTTTCTATAGTGGCTAGGGTTTTGGTGCCATTGAAGTTGATGTTGTGACTGTGGTTTTCATGTGTTGGCACTAGTGAGAGGTGTTTAGTGGAGAATTCGAATCCAGAGCCTGGGGCTAATGCACCCACAAAACCTAAACTATCGGCTAAGATACATCGATGATACAATTTGTGATTTGCCACTATGGAAAAGAAACTAACAATTTCCTAACACACCTAAACAGCACCCACCCCAAAATCAAGTTTCACCATGAAACGGAAATAAACAAACAATTACCTTTCTAGATGTAGCTAATCTACCAAAGAACAGATGGCACACTTGAGACACACCGTATACCTAGAAGAACACACAACACCACCCGCTACTCACGCCAATCCACCACCAGAACCCAGCACAGATAAATTCGTGGGCTACAACACTAATTACCAGAACCAACGCCTGGCAGACAAGACAATATAAAGACTGAACTATGCACCCTGACTAAAGTATTGATCAGCCAACGGCTTCCCACAAAACACAAATCACCAGCTTATCCACAAAACACACCAAGACATATCAGAGAACCTAAGAAGATCAACAAGACTTGGAAAGCTGTCCTGCCCGACATAAGAGGTACACAGATAAAATCAGTAAGATACTACAAAGGCATCACATCAAGACTGCCTTCAAAAGCGACAAAAAAATAGCAGCCATCCTTAAAAAACCTCCAAGACAAAATTGACCTGGAAAACCAAGGCAAATATGAAGTTCCCTGTGCATCATGCGCAGCCACATTACATGGAACAGACCAATAGAAGAAGTAGTACCCGTAGCGCCTGGCATGAACACAAAAATGAGTAAAAAAGCTGGAACACACCTCATCACTAGTCAACACATGAAAACCACAGGTCACAACAATCAACTTCACTGGCACCAAAAACCTAGCACTATAGAAAACTCCCATCACAGAATCATTCAGAGAAGCCATAGAGATGAAAAAAAGACCTGAACAAGCAAATGAATAGAGAAGAATGATTCACACCAGACCTGTCATCATTTGGAAGCCTGCACTCTATGAAAGATCTCCAACCACAAGCCAGGCAAAACCTGGGCAGCAAACAGAATTCCTCTATGCTCCAGCTCAAGCACCCCCCACCCAGACACCCAGAGAAAACCTAGCTTCCTAATAGATAACAGCCATCCTTTCACATGAAGCCAAGCTGGCACTGAAAGCCTCCAAATAGAGGAACAGAGCTGTTGCCAGCAATCAAAGCCACAAAACAGACAGAAGAAAACCAGAAAACACAAATCAAACAAAACTCCAAGTCCAATAAACAACAGACAAGAATCCCAAACCAATCAGGATGTAGAAAAAAACATCCTGGCACACCCCCGCACCAAGGCCACCCAGGTGAAACCCAGCTTGCTAATAATAGCAGCTTGCTAAATGAAGACAACCGTCTTTCACACGGAGCCAAGCTAAAGCCTCCAACCCAAGAACAGAGTGGTTGCCATCGCCAATCAAAGCCACAAAACAGAAAGAAGACAGGAACACCAATCAAAACTACCAAGTCCAATAAAACAGACCAGGCTCCCAGCCAATCAGAATGGACGCACTCAAATTTGAAACCAGGACTGTTGAGAACACGACATCCATACAGAAGCCTGATGATGGGCAGAATGAGATTCTGCTGAAACGTTGGCTACAACTTTAACAGACTAGCAATGACGTGGGATAATACCCGAAGGAAGCTTACACAGAACACAGTAAGTACCCGCCCGCGAAAAGCTTAAAAAAACAAATATATATATAATAATATTATATAGTATATATAATATATATAATATATACTTATTATGTGTGGTGTGTGTGTGTGTGTGTGTGTGTGTGTGTGTGTGTGTGTGTGTGTGTGTGTGTGTGGTGTATATATATTTATATTATTATAATATATATATATATATATATATAATTATATATAATATATAAAATATAAATAAAATAAAAAAACTCTATAATCCTTAATTTTGGGAAGCAGTTGGCGGCAACTGAGTGGAGGGCTGAGCATTTCCTTGGCCAGATGCCCTTCCAAATGCCCTACATGGAATTCACAGCAGATATTATTCTCTTTGTTCCCTAAAAGAAAAGTATCTGCCGCTACCTAGGTTTGAACTCTCAACCTTCTGAGCATCTTTATCACTAGGCCACCATGCTGTTCAATTTTAAGAATAGAATAACAAATATTTTTGTTATTACAGATAGTCTTTGACTTATATTGTTCCCTTAACAACAGTTCAAATTAACAATGGCCTCAGAAAGGGTGTTTTGCAAGCTGCAAAGCACTTCTGACAATTGCAAAATATTGCATCAACCCCACTCCATATTATCAAGTAATTATGTTTTGTATGCTTGGAAACCTGTTTTCACGTATGACTGGTCAAGCAGCCCGCAATCATGTGTTCACCATTTGTAGTCTTCTCTGCTAACTTCCATAGAAAGTCATGAAAGCTAGCTTTCCATAGGGAAGTTAGTAGGNAGCCCGCAATCATGTGTTCACCATTTGTAGTCTTCTCTGCTAACTTCCATAGAAAGTCATGAAAGCTAGCTTTCCATAGGGAAGTTAGTAGGGAAGCTTGCAAACTCTGTTGCTGCTGCCAAGAACGCTCCCTCTTGTCTCTGGGGACTGGAGGAAAGAACTGCCTGCTGAAGGTTTTTCAGCTCCTTGCCTGCTTGTATGGAGCTGAAATCTTGCCTGTCTGCTTGCACATGAACGATTTTCAGCGTCTGGGTGGAAACACTTGTGCCTCGCTTGCATCAGGCCTCCCAGGGCCTACTTCACCCCCCATAAGGCACCCAACACTCTTCACCTGTTTCTCTGTCCATTTAATAACCCAGAAGATAATACACAATCTTAAATATGAAGATTACGGTCATTGATCAAACTAGTCATGTGATGTCCCAATTGCTGGATTCTGGTCCCAGTTGTTATCATAGTCACTACCTGTACCTATATTGGCTTCCCAATATGATTTTCAATTGGTGTAATGTTTTTATCCATTTTATTCTTCTCTCAAATAGGGAGAAAAGGGTCAGCATGGCTTCCCTGGAGAAATTGGAGCTACAGGTGAACCTGGCAAGCCTGGAGAAATTGGTCCAAAGGGTTCAAGAGGAACTAGAGGACCCATGGTTGGTATAGTATTAATTTAAACTTTATAATCCTGTGTAGTTTTTATGGGAACTTTGATACAAGTGAAGAGCCTGTTTAAAGCTGATTGGTTTGTCTGGATTTGTGAATTATCTAAAATTCACAGCATCCATAATAAATCATTATACAGATGTTTAACAAGTTAACCCTGTCAATCGCCTTTCTTGATATTTAGACAAAATGGGTGAGAATGCTGAATAACTTATTTTTAAGTAACAATTTTTATATTACTACATAGAAGCCACTTTCAAAATTTGTACTGTTAATCTGTACTATTTACTTGCTATATAATTATAATTGTGCCTCTTCATGAGTTTGCTTAATAAACACAATGTTCACTGAACAACTGTAGATTTAATGACCATGGTGATTCGCCTAATGCCTTCTATTAAAAAAAAAAAGATCATAAAACCAGGTTGGTCATGTGTTGACCTACTTCATGAAAATCATCATAATAAATGGGCAGGTTCTTTTATGGCCATGTCGAGTTCTTTCTCTCCCTCCCTCCCTCTCTCCCTCCCT